>SSNR01000336.1:631069-644239 GCA_006937965.1 Callopanchax toddi
GAGCAGAAAGCTCTTCTATTTAGGACACCCTTGTTGATCCTAGAGCATCACTGCAGAGGGAGATTCACACACAAGAGTTACAATCACAAGAATCTCATTTCATTTGAGATGACAGGATGCTTTTATAGACAGACATGATCACACAACAATCCTGCCTCGTTCTGGGCTCATCCCTGAGCTCAGCCTACAGTCTATTGGTTACTGTCAGTTTTCAGCTCAGTGACACAGTTTATACAATCAGATGGTTTGTGTGTTTCAGGTCTGACTGCAGATGATCAACAGTTGGTTTTAATGAAAGAAGAAGCTCCTGGAGAATGGAGGCCTGGTGTGGACCAGCAGGACCCAGAGCCCCTCAACATAAAGGAGGAAGAGGAGGAACTCTGGACCAGTCTGGATGAAGAGAAGCTCAATATTAAGGAGGAGACCGATGACACCAGGCTTCCCTTCCTTGCAGTTCCTTTGAAGAGTGAGGATGATGAAGAGAAACCTGTGTTGTCACAGCTTCCTCAGCACCAAGTGGTTCCAGCCAGCAGCTCCACTGACCAGATGACAGCAGCAACTGGTGGAGAGGACTGTGGAGGAGCAGAAACCATCAGGAACCCAGGAACCCCAAATACTCAGGAAGAAGATTCCAGCTCTTCACAAACTGAAGTCAGTGAGGATGATGAAGAGGAAGACCATGTCAACAATCCTGACTCTCAGCTGTCAGACACTGGGTCAGAAACTGAAGACAGTAACAAAAACAGGAAGGAGATCAGGTCTCCTGAGTCAGGTGTAGGCACTGTCAAGACAAGCAGGAAAGTCCAGACAAGGCAGAAACGATATGGTTGTGATCTCTGTGGGAAAAGATTTACCACAAAACAAAATCTAGAAGTACACACAAGAATCCACACAGGTGAGAAGCCATTTTGTTGTGGTGATTGTGGACAAAGTTTTAGGGACAAGTCAGCTTTAAACAAACACATGATGATCCACACAGGTCAGAAGCCGTTTTGTTGTAGTGATTGTGGACAAAGTTTTAGGGTCAAGTCACATTTAAACACACACATGAGAATCCACACAGGCCAGAAGCCATTTTGTTGTGGTGATTGTGGACAAAGTTTTAGGGACAAGTCAGCTTTAAACAAACACATGAGAATCCACACAGGTCAGAAGCCGTTTTGTTGTAGTGATTGTGGACAAAGTTTTAGGGACAAGTCAGCTTTAAACAAACACATGAGAATCCACACAGGTCAGAAGCCGTTTTGTTGTAGTGATTGTGGACAAAGTTTTAGGGACAAGTCATATTTAGACACACACATGATGATCCACACAGGTCAGAAGCCATTTTGTTGTGGTGATTGTGGACATAGTTTTAGGGACAAGTCAGCTTTAAACAAACACATGAGAATCCACACAGGTCAGAAGCCATTTTGTTGTGTTGTTTGTGGACAAAGTTTTAGCCAAAAGTCAACTTTAGACAGACACATGATGATCCACACAGGTCAGCAGCCATTTTGTTGTAGTGATTGTGGACAACGTTTTAACCGAAAGTCAACTTTAAACACACACATGATGATCCACACAGGTCAGCAGCCATTTTGTTGTGGTGATTGTGGACAGCGTTTTAACCAAATGTCAACTTTAAACACACACATGATGATCCACACAGGTCAGAAGCCATTTTCTTGTGGTGATTGTGGACAAAGTTTTAGGTACAAGTCAACTCTAAACTCACATATGAGAATCCACACAGGTCAAAACCTATTTAATGACTCCTGACCAGTTTTGTCAGAAGCATAAAAAATGTGTTTGGGACACTTCCCCATAGAAAATATGATGTAGATGCAACTCTCAGTAACTCTTTCAGAGACAGAGCAACAGGATGTCTTCACTTTAAGTAACTGTTTAGCTGTCAAATTTATATTTTCATAATTCCTTAATACCTTTGATTTGATCCATATAAGTGACCTTGATTCTTTTATTTCCTTCTTATGGTTGTTTAATCATTTTAACCCATTTACAGAAATATTAAATTCCTGCTTTTTGGTTCTGAGTAAAAACTTCAGTTCCTTTCAAATTATAACTAACTTTCATCAAACACTTTCTGGTGAGGTATTTTTGTTAGCTTAGTACATTGTAATGTTTTCAAGTCAACTAAATCCTGAAATGTCAGTATTTTATATTTGATAAATAACAGGTCAGAGGGATCTCTATTACTGGTGATCTTCAATGATCTGTTTTGTAAAATAAACAAAGGTGGTGTTTAAGTTTTACATGTTGATGCACTTCCCCTTCTGACATAATGGTTGTGACGTCCATGGTCCTGAAACACAAGAATCAACACTTAAAGGGAAACAGTTGAACTGAATCTTCAGACGCCTCATAGAGACTCATGTTAATAAAGACTGAGTTGAAGCTGAACAGGTCCAGGGTTTGTTGTTTAGTAGAATGAAGTGTGTTGTTGTAGCGTTCATCTCCAGGTCAGTGCTGAGTAGGTTTAGTCAATCTAGGAGGAGAGTTCATTCCTAGTAAAAACTGAGAGAACAGCTGTAGGGTTTCCTTCACTCATTCTGAACTGATTGGTACTTTTTCATTCCCTTTTCTTCTTCTAGTTCTCCCGTTTTTATAATTGTGCTGCTCAAGCTGATTTACACACTGGATTTTCTTTATTCTCACTTTTTCAATAAATATTGATGATTCAAAACTTTCATTTGTACTTTTTTCGTGGACCAGTTCCCGCTAAGCAAGACTCCATGGAGCGGGTCTGTCAGAGCTAAACTCCTGGAGCAGGTTGAGGAGCAAACGGGAGTTTGGAACACTTTCAGGAATGTTCCTCTTTATGCTACAGTTAAAGATCTGTTTGTTGCTACAAGCTGAAAATGTCCTTCAAAGTGTCCTAAACTCTCATCCTGTCTTTACTTGTAGCTGCACAGACCTTCAACACTTCAAGCTGTAGCTAATGATGTCATCGAAGAGCAGCTGCATGCTGGTGTGATCAGCTGGATGTTTTATATCAACGTTCTATGATCTGATGAGTCGACTATTCACTGAACTAATCAATGACTAGTCGACTATCAAAGGAATGGTTTGTGTCAGCCTTAGTCTTATTATTGAAATGTGATGATGAATAAATCAAAGTGTTAGTTGAGTCCAGATGATGTGATGAAGCAGTCTGTTCTTTTCCTGGTCAGGAGGTCAAACAACAGCTGGGAGGTTGTCAGCAGCTGGAACATGTCATCAGGTCCTAGTAGCTGAAGGAGCTGCTGCTCTGAGTGGATGTGTGGCTGCTTGGTCTGTGACAACAGCTTCATTCTCTGACTGACTGAGGGGATGACCTCATCCATTAAATGTCTGAAACTCCTACAACCACTAACAGCTGCTCTGAACTGGAACATCTGTGTCTTCAGTATCATGACCTCATTTTAGGAATCTGAATATTAATGAATAAATATGTTTAATTAATACAAACAGAAACTGGTAGAAGATCATTTCAGTCTCTTTGACATTTGAATGGATTTGATTCTCAACTTTGAACTTCTGACCAAGTTTTTCTTTCTTTGTTTCAAAAACCTGAAGGACTTGAGAACTGGTTTCCAGTGACATGAAGTAAAGAAATGCATCAGATAGATTCTCCACAGGGCGTCAGGTCACATGACTAATAATGAAGGTTTCCACTTCAACACTTCTCCACTAGGTGCTCCTGTGAAGGTTGAGCAGTCAGATCCAGTCGTTAGACAGAACCACTAGAAGAAGAGAGCCTTCACATTTCTCTGGGTGTTGTAGAGAAATGCTGCTGCTGCTACATGCAGAACCAGTGAAGGGCAGCCACAACAAACTGGTGACATCCAGACTTTCAACAGTCTGAAGGAATTCTTTCCTTCTAGTGTTCAAGTCTAGACCTGTGTGACCTGTTCAGAGCCATCTGTATTAGTTCCTGTAGAAACAAGTCGTTGATCCCTGAAAGGCTCCAGGAGCTTCAGAGACATCGGTCCAGCTCAGACACAAACTGGACTCCAGTGGAACAGCAGCTCTTGGTTTCTCTGCAACAAACAAGAGATTACCCATAATTCACTGTGATGAATTACTCTGTGCTGTTGGGTCATTGAAGATGTGAAAAAGCTGAATCATTGACCTGGAATGGTTTCAGTCAAGCTGCCATCTTTCCCTAAATCCTGCCTCCTGAGACTGGAAACCACTTCCTTCCTTCTCCAGTCCTTCTGCTCAGGACGCCTCAGTAGAGAGCAGAAACGCTTCATCAGGACTGACTCTGTCCAGAAATCAACACACACAGTAGGAATGATGTGATGTGAGCCTGAAAGAGACAGTTAACAGCTGCTCAGGTAGGACGATCTGATGGTCTTCTACAGAAATCACTGAGAAAACATCCAGCCTCACCACCAGTGGCGGCCCGTCCATAGGGGGCGCTCGGGCGCCGCCCCACCAGTCCCAAGAGGAAGAAGAAGAGAAATAGGGATCACAAAATATAAAAAACTAACATAAAAATAAAACTAAACGAGCCATTCATTATATATACAATAAGTGTATAATCTGCATTTAGGTGTAGTTTAGAAAGGTTTTCTTACTATTTTTTACTGGACCGATAGGTCGTGTTTCTCTGGGTTCTACTGCGCATGTCTGGACGGGACGCCGTCCCAACATAGCGCATTGTTTTTTGCCCTTGACGCATGCGCACTGGCAAATTTTTCCTGACGCATGCGCACTGAGTGCAAAAAATAGGAGATTGCTCGGGACGCAGGTCTTCAGCGTCCCTGTGTGACATGCGCACAACAGCAGGAGACCGGAGTGTTGCTCAGACTGAAACCGGAAGTTCTTGCTCTCTTTGTAATGGAGGGTAGAAAATGGATATTTATTCAAAGAATCCTTCTTTCCTGCTTGTGAAAACAAGCCGAATGATTCCATTTGTCCTGATTTAATCAACTCAATGCTGAGTGACTTCGTTTGTTTGTTTCTTTTCTTAATAACTATGTGTCTGTCACGGATTTTCCCATTCAAAAACCCCATAGGCGGAGCTAGCCGCGGCTAGCAGTGCTAAGTCCTGATGAGTAAATTTATACCTTAAATAGCGACATGTGTTTGTTGAGGTGTATGCCGAATGTTAGAGAAATACAGGTACTGCTGATTGAATACGTTGGTTTATGTAGTTTAGCCCGTTTTTCATGCGTTTACTCTACTTTTCATTAAATTATTATGGCGTTTTAAGGAAGTTTGGTCTGACTGGGTTTGATGGGACTTATCAGTGGATTTGACTTTATTTTGTTGTTAATTCACTTCATTAGTTGAGCTGATTGTCATGACTTGCTTGGTTAGTGGTTGTTGTCTGATTTGTAACATTAATTATCTGACTGTATTAGTTAGAGATAGATTTATTTGTTTGTGGTGTCAGTAGAAAGATAATTGTGAATATTAAGTAATGTTTTTGACTTTGCCAGGTTGTTTTTTCCTTGAAACTTTTACAACTTCTGTTTTGACCACATTTTGGTTGTTTTTTATTTGTATCTGATTATATTGATATTATTCTAAGGTCTCCTCATGAAGACTTTATGATTTCTTTACTGTTTGATGTGTAGAATTAGACCTAACAGCTCCACATTTCTAGAGAACTGGTGGTACTAGGGATTTTTACCAGCAAAATATTCAGTCAGATGAAAATATTATCATTCCCTGCCCTAGTGGTGATATGTGATTTTTTTTTTTGCGCATCTGAAAACTGACTAGCAAAAATGCGCCCCACCCAAAAAAATTTTCACCAGCCGCCACTGCTCACCACCCAAACGCCTGACAGGAAGTCCACCTCCTGAACACACAGGAAGACTAATGGATGAAATCAATGATGAACACATGAGGCTCTTTGGGTCTGGTGTCTGTTTAGGACTAAGATGGAGGTCACTAGACTGAAAGCAGCTGCTTGTTCATCAGAGGAACTCTGAGCATTTGATCTGTCCGACTCCAGAATGAAGAAGATGATTCTACTGGAACTCTAAAAGACACAAAGTCAGCTAGAAGCAGGTCTCAGCTCATTTAGCTGACATTAGAGAACACGATGGGTCAGGTCTGGAGGCGGAGCCACAACTCAAACAGCACCAACATCATCACCACGCCTCAAAGACTCAGAGAGCGTTTGATGCAGAAGCAGCTCAGGATCCATCTGACAACAGAAGATCTACAGAGGATCTCCACCACCACCAAGTAGCTCCACTGGCAGGAAGCTGGAACATCTGGAGGACTGTTAAAGACCTGATGGAGACGTCCACCATGAAGACATGTCTCTGATGAACCAACTCCAGACAGCCACCCAGCTTTAAAGACTAGGAGAGACGTTCAGCTCGTGTTGATCTCATCTCCACCGTCACAAGATCCCTGAAGTTCTCTTGGACTTTCATTTCCACGTCTTCACTGTAGAGCTGCTGCAGGTTGAGGAACGTCTCCAGAAGCAGCAGGTTGACATCCAGACCTCCTGACTGGATCAGAAGGAGCAGACCAGCAGCTTCTACACCATCATGGAGGAGCGTCTCCTCACAGGTCAGCTTATCTTGGAGGATTGAATCAACTTTGAGTGATGCTGCAGTAATGGATTCACTGAAGGAGGTCAGGCTTCTCTCTGACCCATCAGCCACTTCTCTCATCCTATACGTGACTAAAACACGTTGTTAGTCAGACAGCGTCTCCCAGCAGCCCTCGGTCGACGACACGTTGAAGAGCTGAACAGGTTTCCTCTCCTGGAGTTTGATCCTCTTCATGTTTCTCTCTCCCAGATGAAGACGGAGTCAGTAAAGAAACCACTGAAGTGACTGAGTTCAGCGTCATCGACCTGCTGTGCTTCTGTTTGTGCTTTAAAGAACAGAACGGGACTTGTCTGCTGTGGCTGAACAACCGTCAGTTTGGTCAAACGGATTGATTTAGCTGACAGAAACTTCTTGAACTCGGAGTCATTTAGTGAAGAAAAGTCTTTGAAATGTTTGACCTCCAACCTATGAAGGTGTTTGATATTTAAATCTGTTCCTGATCAAAGGTTCTACATTTTCCTGTCATTGATCAGGTTCAAACTTCAGTTCTGATCAGAAACATTTCAAATGGATTTGGTTTATTACTGACCTCATGACACGTCTCCATGTCTGACCCTAGAAACAGGAAGTTGTTCAAGCTGTGGTTCTGAGGGACCAGGAGGTCCAGCTGGAGGTCCTCTGCTCCTAGCGGTCTGTACGTGCACACTCTTGTACGTGCACACTCTCTCCTCTCCTCCGTTGTGCTGCTGCTGTCCCTCCAGCTGCTCTTCACCTCCGTCTAACTCTCCTAGCTCTTCTTCCTTCTGCTCTTCTGCTTTTCCTCTCATCCAGTAGCAGTTCCTGCCCCTGAGCTCTGGAACGTCCTACCTCTCCATGTTGGATGTGTTCAGAACATCCATCACTTCCAGAAACTCTTAAAGAGACACTTCTCCTCACTGGCTTCAGACTGGGGCTCACGTTGATCAGCTGATTCATTTCTAGAGTGTTCCTGGTTCTGATGTCTTTATAGAGATGAGTTCTGCTGCAGATGGAGACAAACTACAGCTACAAGCTTTACTGTGTTGATGCTTCAACCTGTCAACGTTCAGCCACTAGAGGGCGACAGCTGTCCATCAGAAGCAGAGGTCAAAGACGTCGACGTCACCAGATGATTCCCTTCTTTCTGCTTCCTCCTTGTTCTCTGGCTGCTCCAAACTCACTCAGTTGTTCTGAAATGTTTCCTTCACCTTCATTCAGAATCAGCTGGTTTCAACAGGACTCCATGTGAATGGATTGATGTTGATCTTTCTTCTTCTGAAAGAGAAACAAGCGTCAGAGTTTGACAGCTGATGGATCCATTTAGAGCTTCAGAGGATCTGAAGAGCCTTAGAGGTTTTTAGAGTTTGAAACTGTGTTTCTGATCAAGTCAAACACACAGCAGACACATTTCTAGCTACTGCTAACATTTAGAGCTGTGTTGAATCTGATAGGTGACAATCCCCTCTATGTGAGTGAGCCTCAACCAACAGGCTGACAGCAGCTTCTCTCTGGTTCTACTGGTTTCACTGGGATTTGTCTTCCTTTCTAGTGGTTGAAAGTGTTTTAGAATCATCTGAAATCAGTGACAAAGATGTGAAAATCACCAGATGGAGCTGAAAAAAGTCCTTTAGAGCAGAACTAGATGTGAATGGACCGATCCCTCTGGAGGACTTCATCATCTCTATGTTTAGGATCAGTTTGGCTCCAGATGACGCTCTCAGGTTGTTCTATGGTTTCTACAGGTTTGGCTTTCAGCTGCATCCTCCTCTTCACATGGACTCACTGTGTTTCTGAACCATGTCAGAAACACATGTTAGTGAAGCTCCTCAGACTGAACAGCAGCACACAGAGGCCTCAGACTGATGGAGACACAGCTGGACTGACTTGTGCTCAACTAAACTTCATTTAAGGACATCTAAACACGATACGCTGGCTCCTACATTCTAACATGGTTTTCTCTTTTTAAATCTTTTTTCCTTTTTAACATTTTCACAGATGAAAAAACAAAAATAAGAGATAAACAACTCAGAATATCTCAAAGGTCAGTCAGGTCAACTCCTGACTGACCTTCTATTGTTGGTTTTGTTGATCTTCTACAAACCAGCAATGGCAGCTAAATGGAAACAGATGCTTTACAAATAGCAGAGCATGTTTGAAATGTTTTAGATTCCTGACAAAGCTCCTAAAGAACCTAAAGACTGTTTCAGGGTAAAGAGAGTCGACCCCCAGAGAGCTGCTCTGCTGATGGATTACGTCACAACCTACAAAGATCTTTTGTTTCTGACAAAAACAAAAAGACTGTTGTTGTTTTTGAGTTCCTTCCTTCAGGTGTGGGAGGGTTACTGTTGTCTTTCAGCTCCAACACCCTGACAGGTTGGATCAGCTGACCAGGTCTTCAGCTGCTGCAGGGACTACAGAGTTGTCTTTAATCACCCTGTTGGCTTAAAGCCTGAATCCACTGCTGTCAGTGACCAGAAAACAGAGAATGATTGTTTCACTCATTGTTCTACTTTCCCCCTGGTTCTGTGATAGAATCACACTTTACTGGAGTTCCTTCTTCTAAAATCAAACTTCTTCTAAATGTGTGTGTGTAGAAGAGGAGCTTCAGCAGGTCCAGCTGAAACACTGCAGCTCACACCTTCACCTGATCACCTTTGTGACCACGTCTATCCTGTAAGTTTTGTGCATAAATGAGCAACAGTCAGTTCTAGTATGTAAAAAGTTCTATCAGGGTGAAGCAGAAACATATAAATGTCCTGTTTGTTTTTAGTGTGGATTTTAGGGAGAGATGTCAGATTCTTTGTGATGAATTCATGACAGCCATATTGAGTGTGTTAGTTCTTATTTTGAATCTCTTTGCTGTTTTTGATGTGGCGTCACTGAACAGCCCTGTGAGGCTCATAGAGCTCTGCACTTTCAAGAAGGGATGACTTGATCCATGGTGATGCTCCAACCTAACACACTGCTGGTGTTATGAAAGCCTTTTTGGATGAGCATGACCTGGAGGACTGAACCTTCACCAGCAGACAGGTTGATCTTTAGAGTCAGAGTCTGAATCACTGCCCCAGTCCGCCTGTCCATCTCCCTCCTTCCCTCAGCTGAGAACAAGGCTCTGGGATACTTCAACTCCTCCACTTGAGGTGGACCTCTCTCCTGAGCAGCAGCTGGTAGGACAGCCTTTCTGGAACTCTGCTCTCAGATTTAGAGGTGCTCTTTCAACTCAGAATGAAGAGTTGATCCTGAATCACCTCAGCACTGAGGAGATCACGTCTCTACAGACATCCTGGTGAAATCATTGTAATTCAGTCATGGAGATTTGATCCTGTCTTGTTTAATGTGAGAAAATAAAAAAGGTTTCTCTGAACATTTTCCAGTTCAATACGAACTTCAGACTGCTACAAGCCCTGAGGGAGGAGTCAACATGATGTCATAGTGAAAACACGTCTTCTTGTGATTGATTTAAACGTTCAGGCTAAAGGCTCCAGATTCTCTCCTCACTCAGGTTATTTGTTTCTGAAACGCTGAACTCCCAGGGCCAAATTCTGACCCTCAGCTCAGCTCAGCTCACAGGAATCCACAGCACTGATTGGTGTGGACTCCAGTCACATGACTTGGACTCGAGTCATCATCTTGATGACTTCTGACTAGACAGACTCGTGACTTGACTCGACTTGTGTCTGTTGACTTGTCTTTGAGGCAGGTTTTTTATTTTTAATCCAGAAAACGTGTTTCTCCAAGGTTTGACCATTGAGGTAATGACGTCGTTGTGATGTCATTTCTCCAGCTTTAGAGAACACACGCTCACATGGGACAGATGGAGCTGGAGTGAACAAGAACTGCAGAGACAGCTGAAGAGGTGTGGATGTTTCCCAGTGTTTCAAAGGATCCTGGGATCTGGGAATGAAACAGCAGCCATCTTGGTCACATGACTACTTGTTAAAGCGATACGACACGAGGTCTGGCTCTATGAGCTAGATACATGCTCCAACACATCAGTGTTGCTGGTCCCATCACTAGTTAACTTGTTGTAATTCACTTTTCTGCTGTGTGTTTCTATCTGATTCTGTCCGACTGAGCCAGGTCATCAAACTGAGCGTTGAGGAGAAACATTTTCAGGTGTTTCTGTTCCTGCTGATCTCTCCCTTTACTGACTCTAACAGGAAACCCTGCAGGTCTCAGACTGAGTGGGAGGGGCTTGATGTTTATCTAATCAGCTGTCGTCAGTGACTGATGGCTCCACCTAGTCAGCTAAAGGTTTATAAACTCTGGTTCTGCTAGGAACCCTTCATCCAGTACCTGCTGCTGCTTGGATTCATCCTCAACAAGGTAGAGTCTGATTTCTGCTGAGTCATCAGAAAATGAGACGCTTTAACCTGGATTCTATTGACCTGATGGACTGAGTTCAAATCCAGTTCAGAATTGTAATGTTTCTGATTTCTACACAGATGACATCAGGTCTTCTCTTCTCGTTGCTCCTTGTCATTGGAGGAAATGTAAGTTTGATTTGAGGACTTTGTCTTCTCCTCTATTTAGAGACATGTGTGTCTTCTAATG
The DNA here is from genome assembly GCA_006937965.1 of Callopanchax toddi. NCBI lineage: Eukaryota > Metazoa > Chordata > Actinopteri > Cyprinodontiformes > Nothobranchiidae > Callopanchax > Callopanchax toddi. The sequence goes on from SSNR01000336.1 coordinate 642,148, forward strand.
ATGTCAGGTGAAATGTTCCCTCTACGTTAACGATGTCAGCTCATTCACTTTGTTCAGAAGTCCAGACTTTAGGGTTCTTTCCTTCCCTTTGTTTTATGCTCTAACATGTTTGACCTGTTTAAAACGATCTGACTTCATGTGAACTGACGTCTCACTAAAGGACTGAGACAAATGACCCCCCCCCCCCTCACCAGACCACTTGTTCTCTGACTTTGTTTTTCCGTCCACAGCTGATCTCTGAGGCAGCAGGAGGTTGGTGATTTTTCTCACTTGGTAGCAGCAGGTTTTCAGATGATGTCAAATATCTGTGTGAGAGCAGAGGCATGTGATTGGTTGGTAGTCAGATGGAAGCGCCCCTTTCTAAGGGACTAATGATCAGGCCTGTCCAGCTGTGGCTCATCCACTTTTGAAGGGGGTCCCATCTATTAGCAGGTGTTGATGGAGAGCAGTTGGTCTCTATGGTCGGTAGGTGAGGAGGCTGATGTTCTGTTGCTGATCTTGGCTTCAAGCCTCCATAGGAGATGAGCTCCTGTGGCTTTGATCTCACAGCCAGTCTCCTCCTGGATCACTACTGTGGGCTTTATTCCAGCTTATTGGTTCTGTGAGGCCAGCAGGAAGTGGTGCTACTAGACCTTCAGGTGGTACTTTCTGACTCAGCAGGCTGTAGGAGGCCACGTTGGTCCTGACTTATTGTCTACTCTGGTTTGTTTTCACAGCTCAAACTACGACATGTGAAAACTCCAAGCTCCAAATCAGTTGTCGTAAGTCTTCTTGCTGACCTCATGACACAGTGACGCTGGAGATGAAAGTCTTTGAGTTTGGGATGATTTTTGTTTGCTTTCTCATCCTGATTCAGTTCTGATGGTGTCAAATTGCTGTTGAATCNACCAAAACTACAATCACTGTCTCTGAATCCTTCTGTACAAGTGAAGAACCTGGGCGTGATTTTTGACTCTGAGCTGACTTTTATCCCTCACATTAAAAACATGACTAAGATAGGTTTTTATCACCTAAAGAACATCGCCAGAGTCCGCCCCATTCTCTCTCGGGCCAACACAGAGACACTGATGCTTTTATCACCAGTAGAATGGACTACTGTAATGCCCTGCTTTCTGGTCTTCCCAAAAAGAGTATCTCAGGTCTACAACTCTTACAAAATTCAGCAGCACGTGTCCTGACGAAGACCAGGAGGCGGGAGCACATTACACCCATCCAGAAGTCTTTGCATTGGTTCCCTGTGTGTTTTAGGATCCAGTTTAAGGTTCTTTTAATGGTTTTTAAGTGTCTTAATGGTCTTGGGCCTTCTTATCTCTCAGAATTGCTTTTACCATATGAACCTCTGCGGTCTCTGCGCTCCTCTGGCAGCCGTCTGCTTGTCATCCCTAAAGTTAGAACGCATACTCACGGTGAGGCGTCTTTTTATTATTATGGCCCTCAGCTCTGGAACAGGCTGCCGGAGAACCTCAGGGCTGCAGAGAACGTTCATGTGTTTAAAGGCTCAAGACCCACCTCTTTAAGCTAGCTTTTAACTGAGTATTATTTATTATAGTCTGTTTAAATGCTTTTAGTTCACCTTTTTACTTCTTATTTATTTAACCTGTTTAACTGTTTTTAGTGTAATTTTAACTTATTGTGTTTAATTACTTTTAGTCTGTTTAACTGCTTTTAGTCTGACCTTTAGCTGATTTTAGTCAAATAGATTTTAGGTATTTAGTTAGATTTTATCACAGTTTTATTGTTTATTCTTATATTTATCTGATGTTATTTTATATTTTAACTTGTTATTTTAATCTTCCTTCCAGTGTTTCCTCTGAGGGAGTCCTCTGCCTCGGGAGCGGTTGTCAGCTGTAGCTGCCTGGATCTCCAGGTGGTTCCAGGTGGAGGTGGGGTCTCAGCCCTGCCTCCTCTGGTTCTCCAGGTGGTTCCAGGTGGAGGTGGAGTCTCAGCCCTGCCTCCTCTGGTCGCCCCGTGTCGGTGCGTGGGCTGCTGCTGTTGACCTGCTGCTGCCGGTGCAGAGGGCTCCTCTGATGGCGTTTCCTTAGAAGCTGCTCATCTGTACTCAGCCCAATGCCCTTTGTGTGTATGTGTGTGT
>SSNR01000336.1:644283-658546 GCA_006937965.1 Callopanchax toddi
GTTCTTGTAAATCTCAGATTGATCAGGTTGATTAAGATCTGCAGTCTAACATCCTATCAGGAGTTCCCTTTACAGAAACACTTCTACCTGGATGCTAGAGACAAACTGAAGCTCAGGTTAAAGACTGAGAGTCAAACTAGTCCAGTAACCATCACATTAATGTGATGATGATGTCATTAAACTGTCCAGGACTGAAGGAGGTCAGTCAGACAACAGGTCTGCCTGTGGCTGTTTGTCAAACTAGAACAATGTGAGGTCACTTGGTCATCTGAAGGTCGATCATTTTCCAAAACATCTTTAGATCAACTATTGATCTACAGCAGTGTTCTCTAACTGAAATGAGCCGGGGGCCGCTGGAGCCAGAGTCTGGGTCAGGCTGGGCCGCATCAGGTCTCCCACAAAGACAGCGTTGTTAAAAATTCTAATCTCATCAGATCTCTTTAGTTTTTATTTTCTAACACAAAATAATAATAAAAAATAAATTAAGAATTAATACAAAAATAAATTAATCTAAATAAATAATAATAATAAGATTTCTCTAGTCAGCGACTTTATGTGGTTTCTTCAGTCTTTGATATCTGCCTAATTCAGATTCAGATGTCTGACAGTTCTTTAACCATTTTAACACGTAGAAATATATATAAGGACACACACACACACACACACATATATATATATATATATATACACAGAGTTATGGTGCTACGTTGTTTTTTAAGATTTCTGGTCACTTAAATTGACTCTATCCATGTCAAATGTAAAGTCAAATCTCAGCATCATTTCATAATAATCTGAAGTCTGATTTCACAGCAATGAAACCATTAATGCTGCAAAGTTTGAGTTTAATGGAGTCTGGTCTGATTTATTGCAGAATCATGAATCACACATGGATTATTTACTGAGTAAAATGAGTTACTCTGAGCAGGTTTATTAAATATAAAGAAATATTAATTAAAAATCAGGCTGTTTGAAAAGAACAAGTTCCTCCAGACCTGGATCTCCTAAAGCAGACATAAATCCATCCTGTGTTTTCTGACTTCTGGTTTCCATAATCACCACTAAATACATCAGACCAGTCTGTCCTGACCAGAAGGAACACAGGACAGGATCCGCCTGCGCGAGCCCTTTACCGAGTCCGGACTCCCCCTCCCCCTGACAAAAGTCTGCTCACTGACATCACCTGTACTGAGTCTGGATCAGGACCAGAGACCGCCGAAACCCGGTCCAGGGGTAGGGGGTAGGGTGTGTGTCTCGTCCTGGTCCACTCCCAGAGCAAACTTGAAGGTTTTACTCACCAATTTAGAACTGAACTCTGCGTGTCTTCTGCTCAGCAAACTCATGATGAGAGAAGTGAAATCCAGTTTCCTACGTGGTTCTCATCCAGTCCACTCAAACGGTCCTCCTGTCCCCTAAAGGTCTTCAGCTCCATTAGACCCCGATCAGAACTCTATCAGAGTTAGCTCCTGCATTTTGCTCCAAACCTTTCAGTGAAGTTGCTGAGGATGATGATGATGATGATGATGACGCCGATGTCGGTCCGACCGAGTCGTAGAGACCGCTAGAAGCAGGTGAACCGGCCCGAAGGGGGACTTCAGTAGAACCACTCGCTCCGTCAGACCCGCCGCCGAATTTAAAATAATTCCAGTTTAGTCCGGTTTGGTGTGGTACAGACGTCTCCTCTTTTCCTTTTTTTAGAACCACTTTAGGGCTTAATGAACATTTTCACAGAGTTTTTCACCACTAAAATGTTAGCTAAACTAGATGTCAGCGATGATGACGTTTATGATCACAATTAAACTGATTGGATCAACAGATTTCCCAGCAGGCTTTGTTCTTTAGTAAATGTTGAAAATAACATGAAATTAAGTCATTTTAATTCATTTTTACCCACAGAAAATGTTTTATTTCAGAAATGATCATTTCTGAAATAAAAGCTGCATACATAGAAGAACAGTAAAGGATTCCATTTATATATTATCAGCAAGTTGAGGCAGTCTGGTGGCTCCATGACTGGAAGAGACGGAGCAGGAGATGCTTTATAAAGCGTTTTCGTTTGGAAGAATGATGACAAGCTTTATTAAATGGCTCTGTCCACTCTGAGATATCAGAACAGCACCGTTTACTCGTGGGATGAAGGTGATGACTACAAACTCACGGTCCGCGGGTCATCGGCACCGCCCACTCGCGGGGTCAAGGTGGGGGCCACAAAGTGGCGGCTCGCGGACCGCAAATGGCCCGCGAGCCGCGAGATTGAGACCTCTGATCTAAAGTAAGGACCAAACCCACCATCACACTGAAGCTTTAGAATGCTCTATGACCTGTTTGTCAACCTCTACAAGTTTTCAACAAACTGTTTGTTTAGTTTGTTTCAACTGATCAATGTCTGACTTCAAATGCTACTGGATTGCTTTGGTCAGAGGACTACTTCCTGTTTCTGGAGCCTCTCCTTGCTTTGAATGAGGTCACCAGAAGGTGTGGTCCTTACTGTAGATGAATAACTGATAGAACGCCACTTCAAAATGACTAAAATATCTCTTTAAACTAAAGTGTTCCTTCTTTCTCGTCTCATTAATGAACATTTTCTTCTTGTCTGTTTTTCTGTTTAGATCTTCCACAGCTTCATGTCTGGAAAGAGGAGGATGTTCTGACTGACCAGGAGAGGAACTCCAGTTTGGACCAGAATGATCTAGAACCTGCAGTGATGCAAGAGAACCAGGAAGAAACAGAGCCTGAACAGATGGAGGNTCTTCTCTTCTCGTTGCTCCTTGTCATTGGAGGAAATGTAAGTTTGATTTGAGGACTTTGTCTTCTCCTCTATTTAGAGACATGTGTGTCTTCTAATGATGTCAGGTGAAATGTTCCCTCTACGTTAACGATGTCAGCTCATTCACTTTGTTCAGAAGTCCAGACTTTAGGGTTCTTTCCTTCCCTTTGTTTTATGCTCTAACATGTTTGACCTGTTTAAAACGATCTGACTTCATGTGAACTGACGTCTCACTAAAGGACTGAGACAAATGACCCCCCCCCCTCACCAGACCACTTGTCCTCTGACTTTGTTTTTCCGTCCACAGCTGATCTCTGAGGCAGCAGGAGGTTGGTGATTTTTCTCACTTGGTAGCAGCAGGTTTTCAGATGATGTCAAATATCTGTGTGAGAGCAGAGGCATGTGATTGGTTGGTAGTCAGATGGAAGCGCCCCTTTCTAAGGGACTAATGATCAGGCCTGTCCAGCTGTGGCTCATCCACTTTTGAAGGGGGTCCCATCTATTAGCAGGTGTTGATGGAGAGCAGTTGGTCTCTATGGTCGGTAGGTGAGGAGGCTGATGTTCTGTTGCTGATCTTGGCTTCAAGCCTCCATAGGAGATGAGCTCCTGTGGCTTTGATCTCACAGCCAGTCTCCTCCTGGATCACTACTGTGGGCTTTATTCCAGCTTATTGGTTCTGTGAGGCCAGCAGGAAGTGGTGCTACTAGACCTTCAGGTGGTACTTTATGACTCAGCAGGCTGTAGGAGGCCACGTTGGTCCTGACTTATTGTCTACTCTGGTTTGTTTTCACAGTTGAAACTACAGTATGTGAAAACTCCCAGCTCCACTTCAAGTGTCGTAAGTCTTGTTGCTGACCTCATGACACAGTGATGGAGATGAAAGTCTTTGAGTTGGAGATGATTTCAGTTCTGATGGTGTCAAATTGCTGTTGAATCACTGAGTTAGTTTGTGTGACTGTTTTTGGTTTCCCCAGCTTTATCCTGGTGGGTGATCTATGTGACGCCTGCTATTTATGGACGTCAAGATCAAACCACCTGCTCTGACGACCGCCCCCCCTCTCAGCTCCAGGATGTTAACTGCGCACGGAACGTGGTTGACAAAGTAGCTGAAATGTAAAGTTTAGTGGTGTTGTAAAGTGAATTGATGTCTTCAGGTGTCTGATTTCATCCTCAGACTGCTGTTTAATGTCCTCATGTTGATCTTCACCCACAGCTGTAATGGGAAGAACAGCTGCTCCCTCACAGCGAATAACGCTCTCTTTGGAGATCCCTGCTATGGAACGTACAAGTACCTGGAGGTGACTTATGACTGTCGCTGTGAGTATCAAAACGGTGCAACAAGAATGAAATGTGACCCTGAAACCAAAGATTTAGGAACCATGTCGACGCTGTATGAGTGAATCGATAGACATTTATCTGAAGATAGGACAACACATTTTAAAAACTAAAAATACACCTTATATAATGTACATACATATACATTTAGACCATTTTTCTTTCTACAAGCATTCTGTAGTCCTTTGGTTACATGGATTATTTTTATATTTAAAACTTCTATTAACTACTTTGATTGGACACATTCTTGCTGTAGATTGATTTGAAAGAGTCAATGAATTTACTCTATGCTATGTCCACATCATCCTCCCTATAAACAGTATCTGTCATGTGACATCCAGTCATTTTTATATGCAGTAATTGTTTCATTGGTTTGTAATCTCTTGTAGTATTCGTTCCCACCAGTGGCTGATTTTATTTGGGATGCGCTTTCCATAACTCATTAGGTAAGTGGTCACTATTGTCATTGATGATGTCATGTACTGCTTCTACTATTAGATCTCTCAGCAGCCTTTGACACAGTCGACCACCAGATTCTGGTGGATCTCCGGAGTCCTGGGTCGGTCTTTCAGGTACAGCACTGGACTGGTTCCGTTCCTATCTGGCTAATAGATCCTTCTGCGTGCAGATTGGCGAGTGCGCCTCCTGTTGTCTTCCATTAAATTGGGGGGTGCAACAGGGTCCTGTCCTGGGGCCCCTCCTATTTTCCATCTATCTCCTCCCGTTGGGAAAGATTTTTGAGCGGTTTGACATTAGTTATCACATCTATGCTGATGATTGTCAGATCTCTCTGTAAATGAAGGGCCCAAACACTGAGTTGGTACTTGAGGAATGTCTCACTGAAGTCAGGAGGTGGCTAGCTGCAAACTTCCTCAGGCTAAATGAATCCAAAACTGAATCGATTCTTTTTGCCCTGAAACACCTCTCTCACTCATCGTTGGTCCCTGACCTTCTGACTTGTGTCAGTAAACAGTGTGTCACTGGCCTCGGGGTCAAACTGGATGCTGGACTTTCAATGGTTCCCAGATAAACGCGGTTGTGAAATCATGCTTTTTTCAAACTGCACCACTTAGTCCGTCTAAAACCGGTTCTTAAGCGAGCGCATTTGGAATCAGTGATTCACGCTTTTATCACATCCCGCCTGGATTACTCTAATTCACTCCTTATTGGTTCTCCCTCTGTAGCTTTAAACCGGCTACAGATGGTGCAAAACGCTGCTGCGAGGTTCTTAACCAACACAAACAGACGTACCCATATCACCCCCGTTCTGGTCCGGCTCCACTGGCTAACTGTGATTTTAGGGTGCGTTTCAAGATCCTACTTTTCATTTTTAAAGCCCTGATTGGTCTTGCACCATCCTACCTGTCTGACCTGTCTGACCTGCTTGCCCCCTATGTGCCGGTGCGCTCTCTGAGGTCTACTGACCACTTGCTACTTTGTACATGTTCTATGAGCTACAAAGCAAGAGGGGAGAGGGCTTTTGTACACGTGGCCCCCGTCCTCTGGAATGCACTGCCCATTACCATCCACCAGTCGTCCATCAGTCTTCAAGTCACGGTTAAAGACCCACTACTACGAGCTGGCTCTTAGATAGAAACCCTTTGAGTTGGTTCTTATCTTAATGGTTTTAGGTGTTTTAATACTGCATCTTTTGATTGTTTTTATTGACTGTTTTTGTGTTTTTACTGATTTATTGGTTGGTTTTATGGGATCTACTTGGGTGGTTTGATTTCGTAATGTGCAGCGCTTTGGTCAGCTGACACGCTGTGTTTTAAATGCACTTTTATAAATAAAGTTGGTATGGTATTTATCAGTGTCATTTATTAGTATGTCACTTACCATATTTTGTTCATCATAATTCATAATGATATAGTTTATTAAGGTAGCACAGTGTGTCATAATCCTTGTTGGTCTTGTGATCTTTGCAAACAGGTTAAACTAAACATCAGATCCCAGAATCCTTCAGTTCATGCAGTTTTGATTTATAAGATCTGTTAAAGTCTCCACTAATTAAAATATTGTTTTGTCCTGTTTTTGATTCATCTTCTCTCTACAGTTTTAAATGGTCCATATCAGTTCCTGGTGCTCTATATATACAACTAACTCATAGATTCACTCTGTTCTCCATTAGAATCTCAGTTGTTCAACTCTCCATGACTTCATCTACTGTCATTGTCATGCTTGGTAATAATTGACTTCTTAGATTTGTGTCCACATTCAGAGCTGCCCCTCCTCCATTCTAACATTGTCTATGTTGAATGTCCGTCTGATGAATGAAGTGTTTTCTGTCCTGCAGTTAAAAGTCCCTCTGGAGCAGGAGAGCAGCGTTCTGTCTGACTGGGGACCAGATGAAATGACTTTCACAGTCCTGACATGAATAAAGTCTCATTAAACCACATGTCCTGTCATGGTTTCATCTTATTTTAAGGTTTTAGACCCAACATTTTGATAATGAATCCTAAAATGTGAAAACACACATCGAACTTCTCTGCTCTGGATTCACTTGGTTAAACCAGTAAATATACAGATGATGCTCTGCAGCACCTTAAAGTGCATTTGATTAAAGGACCGAAAAGCTTTCCATACTTGCACCTGTTCAGACCGATCTTGCACCTGTCTGCAGCTCTTTGACAGACTGACAAAAAGAGAGGATGGAGGTCTTTGTGGTCCAGCTTTGCTGTGTTTCTGTGAGCTTCAGGAGGGAAGATGCTCTGATGAGCTGCATGACGGATTGTTTAAATTGTCAAACACGTTCTGAACATCGCCAAAACCTGATCAAGTCAGATTAGTGGGCAGGGCACTGGGAAATCTCCTGGTGCTCCTGATTCCCAGTCCACTACAGGTAGAGGTCATTTCATAGTGAAATCAAGGCCTTTCTAAAACCACATCTCTGTTGTGTTCCACCCCTGTGGGCTTTGGTTTAGAGTTTTTCCCTCTCGTGTCCTCCTCCTCCTCCTCCTCTCCCCTTTGCAGTCATCACCTCCTGAGTCTTGTCTTGTGACCAGAAGAGGCCTTTGATCAGAGCTGAGCTCACTGTGGGGCCTTTCAGTGTCACAGCTAAACTGTTGCTACAAGAACTCTGGAGCAGAAATCTGGTCTGGGAGGACCTGATTCCTCCTCCTTTTTCTAGTCAACGTTGTGGTTGGATGGATGAGCTGCAGCAGAGCCAGCAGTGATTCAGTACCAACAACATCATCAGTTTACAGCTGAAATGCTCAGAACAGGCCTGAGGATCAGTTCTGAGTTCAGGATCAAAGAGGATCAGGTTTAAATGAAGGATTAGTAATCAAGAGGCTGAGAGCAGGACGCTGACGGCTTCTTCAATGTGATGAGGAACAACGAGGAGACGCTCTGACAAGGTTCAGCTCCATTTAGGACCAGAACATGGAGGCAGAGTGGATCTGAGTCTGGACAAAGTCTGAGAGACCTCTGGTCTTCCTGTGAAGACAAAACGTCCTCCCTTCACTCTGACTGGTTGAACTCACTCTCCAGCCCCACCTTTGTTCTCTTCCTTATTCCAAATCTTCCAAACAGAATCCCGTCTGCAGCTGAGCTCTGATCTCTCCACAGACCGGCTGTCTGCTCCTTGACGGGCGCCAGGCAGGACCTCAGAGTCCTCTCTGCTCTCACTGACATCAGGACATTTTCACACTCAGCATTCTGGCCTGGTTTCACCATCTGACCCACTTTGACCCATTTGAAGACAGATTGGATCTTTTCCCTCATAAAGACCCAGAAACCGTCCCAGACATTCCAAAGCCAACAGTTCTTTCTCTCTCTACACAAACAGCTGCACCTCCACCCATCAGGCTGTGGAGCTCCTGAAACACGTGGATGACTCCACCCTCATCAGCCTCATCTCTGGGGGATGAATCCACGTCCAGGTGGGAGACGGACCACCTGGTGGACTGGAGCAGCCACAACCATCTAGAGCTCAATGCTCTAAAGACAGTAGAGATGGTGGTGGACTTCAGGAGGAGCTCAGCTCCACCTGCATCCATCACATTCTCCAGCTCCACCTGGAGGTTGTGGAGTCTTGTCTCTTCAGTTGTCCTGAATGTGGAGCTGAAGTGAACTGGATGTGTTTCTTTGTTCAGCTCTGTCACTTCTGTTTGACTCTCCTCCTCTGGTCCAAACTGGTCAGGATTCTAATGGTTCTGGATCCAAACCAGCCTGGAACCAACAGGCTGACAGCTACAGGATGCAGGTTTTAATTTAAAGAGAATTTCATCCTGTCAACATTTATGAGACAAATCTCATCTTAACTTTATTGACTGATAAAGTCTGAATGGAGTGTAGAAGAGTTCCAGTTGAACTGAATAGAAATCTTCAACCAACNCCCCCCCCCTCACCAGACCACTTGTCCTCTGACTTTGTTTTTCCGTCCACAGCTGATCTCTGAGGCAGCAGGAGGTTGGTGATTTTTCTCACTTGGTAGCAGCAGGTTTTCAGATGATGTCAAATATCTGTGTGAGAGCAGAGGCATGTGATTGGTTGGTAGTCAGATGGAAGCGCCCCTTTCTAAGGGACTAATGATCAGGCCTGTCCAGCTGTGGCTCATCCACTTTTGAAGGGGGTCCCATCTATTAGCAGGTGTTGATGGAGAGCAGTTGGTCTCTATGGTCGGTAGGTGAGGAGGCTGATGTTCTGTTGCTGATCTTGGCTTCAAGCCTCCATAGGAGATGAGCTCCTGTGGCTTTGATCTCACAGCCAGTCTCCTCCTGGATCACTACTGTGGGCTTTATTCCAGCTTATTGGTTCTGTGAGGCCAGCAGGAAGTGGTGCTACTAGACCTTCAGGTGGTACTTTATGACTCAGCAGGCTGTAGGAGGCCATGTTGGTCCTGACTTATTGTCTAATCTGGTTTGTTTTCACAGCTCAAATTACAACATGTGAAAACTCCGAGTTCCACATCAGTTGTCGTAAGTCTTCTTGCTGACCTCATGACACAGTGGAGATGAAAGTCTTTGAGTTTGGGATGATTTTTGTTTGCTTTCTCATCTTGATTCAGTTCTGATGTGTCAAATTGCTGTTGAATCACTGAGTTAGTTTGTATGACGACATTTTTGGTTTTCCCCAGGTTATTCCTGGCAGAGGATTAATGTGAGTTCTGCTATTTATGGACGTCATGATCACACCACCTGCTCTGACAGCCGTCCCCCCTCTCAGCTCCAGGATGTTAACTGCTCACTGGATGTGATGGACAACGTTATTAAAGGTTAAAGTTTAGTGGTGTTGTAAAGTGAATTGATGTCTTCAGGTGTCTGATTTCATCCTCAGACTGCAGTTTATTTTCCTCATGTTGATCTTCACCCACAGCTGTGGCTTGAACAGCTTGAAGAAAAGCTGCTATCTCACAGTGAATAAATATCCGTTTGGAGATCCCTGCCCTGGAACGTACAAGTACCTGGAGGTGACTTATGACTGTCTCTGTGAGTATCAAAACGGTGCAAGAGGAATGAAATGTGACCCTGAAACCAAAGATTTAGGAACCATGTCGATGCTGCAAGAGTGAATTGATAGAATCTTTTATTTGAACATATGACAACAACAATATAATCTCCTGCAGTATGTCCACATCATTCTCCCTATAAACAGTATCCCAGTCATGTGACATCAAATCATTTTTATATGCAGTAATTGTTTCATTGGTTTGTAATCTCTTGCAGTAATCCTTGACTGAGTTTATTTGGGACGTGCTTTCCCTAACCCATTAGGTAAGTGGTCACTAATGTCGTTTATCATCAGTGTGCCGTTTACCATAATTTGTTCAACATAATTCATAATGATATTGTTTATTAAGGTAGCACAGTGTGTCTCCTCCTTGAACCATCATCTTATCATGGTGGAGGAGTTTGAGTGCCCTAACAGTCCTAGGAGCTATGTTGTCTGGGGCACTTTGTGGCCTTGGTAAAGTCACCCATGGAAAATTGGTCCTAGGGGAGGGGTGAGACAAAGTGCGGTTCAGAAGAACTTTCATGGAGGCAACATCAATGAGCCAGAGTACCTGGCCCAGAGGGTTACCGGGTTGGGGCCCGTGGAGCCAGGCCTTGGGTTGGGGCCCGTGGAGCCAGGCCTTGGGTTGGGGCCCATGGAGCCAGGCCTTGGGTTGGGGCCCATGGAGCCAGGCCTTGGGTTGGGGCCCATGGAGCCAGGCCTTGGGTTGGGGCCCGTGGAGCCAGGCCTTGGGTTGGGGCCCATGGACGAGCGCCTGGTGGCTGGGCATTCGCCCATGGGGCCCGGCTGGACCCAGCACAAACCGGATACATGGGCTCATCAAACTGTGGACCCACCACCTGCAGGAGGAACATGAAGGGTCCGGTGCAATGTGGATCGGGTGGCAGACCGAGGCGGGAGCTTTGGCGGTCCGATCCCCAGACAGGAAAATTGGTTATTCGGACATGGAACGTCACCTCTCTGGTGGGGAAGGAGCTGGAGCTTGTGGAAGAGGCTGAGCGATACCGGCTAGATATAGTCGGACTCACTTCGATACATAGCGTTGGTTCTGGAACCCGAGACCTAGAGAGGGGTTGAACACTCTTGTTTGCTGGAGTTGATCTAGGTGAGAGGCGGAGGGCTGGGGTGGGCTTTCTGTTAGCCCCAAGACTCTCCTGCCTGTATGTTGGGGTTTTCTCCGGGGGACGAGAGGGTAACTTCCCTGCGCCTTCTGGTTGGGGAACGGGTCATGACTGTTGTTTGTGCTTATGCACCAAATAGCAGCTCAGAGTACCCGCCCTTTTTGGAGTCCCTGGGACATGTGCTGGATGGCGCTCCAACTGGGGACTCCATTGTCCAGCTGGGAGACTTTAATGCTCACATGGGCAATGACAGCGTGACCTGGAGGGGCGTGATTGGGAGGAACGGCCCGCCCAATGTGAACTCGAGTGGTGTTCTGAATTTGGACTTCTGTGCAAGTCGCAGTCTGGCCATAATGAACACCATGTTCGAACATAAGGATGCCCACCGGTACACCTGGTATCAGGGCAGCCTAGGTTACAGGTTGATGATTGACTTTATAGTTGTATCATCTGACCTGAGACTGTATGTTTTGGACACTCCGGTGAAGAGAGGAGCGGAGCTGTCAACCGATCACCACCTGGTGGTGAGCTGGATCAGATGGCAGGGGAAGATGCTACACAGACCTGGTAGACCCAAACGTATAGTGAGGGTCTGCTGGGAACGCCTGGCAGAAGAGCCTGTCAAGATGGTCTTCATTTCCCACCTCCGGCAGAGCTTCGACCGCGTCCCGAGAGCAGTGGGGGACATTGAGTCCGAATGGGCCTTGTTCCGCTCTGCGATTGTTGAGGAGGCTGTTGCTAGCTGTGGCCGTAAGGCAGCCGGTGCCAGTCATGGCGGTAACCCCCGTACTCACTGGTGGACACCAGAGGTTAGGGGAGCCGTCAGGCTGAAGAAGGAGGCCTACAGGGTGTGGCTGGTCTGTGGGTCTCCGGAGGCAGCAGACAGGTACCGGAGGGCCAAGCGGGTGCATCTGTGGCGGTATCTGAGGAAAAATATCGGGCGTGGGAGGAGTTTGGCGAGGCCATGGAAAAAGACTATCGATCGGCTTCAAAGAGGTTCTGGCAAACCATCCGGCACCTCAGGGGAGGAAGGCAGCAACTTGCTCACACGGTTTACAGTGGGGACGGGGAGCTGCTGACGTCAACTGGGGCTATAGTCGGGCGGTGGAAGGAATATTTTCAGGAGCTCCTCAATCCTACCGACACACATTCCTATGAGGAACCAGAGCTGGGAGACCTGGGGATGGACTGTCCAATCTCTGGGGCAGAAGTCGCTGAGGTAGTCAAACAACTACACAGTGGCGGAGCCCCGGGGGTGGATGAGATCTGACCTGGGTATCTCAAGGCTTTGGATGTTGTAGGACTGTCATGGTTGACACGTCTCTGCAACATTGCGTGCTCATTGGGGACAGTTCCTGTTGAGTGGCAGACCGGGGTGGTGGTTCCCATTTTTAAGAAGGGGGACCAGAGGGTGTAATCCAACTATAGGGGGATCACACTCCTCAGCCTCCCTGGGAAGGTCTACTCCAGGGTCCTGGAGAGGAGGGTCCGGTCGATGGTTGAATCTTGGATTGAAGAGGAGCAATGTGGTTTTTGTCCTGGTCGTGGAACTGTGGACCAGCTCTTTACCCTCACTAGGGTGATGGAGGGGTCATGGGAGTTTGCCCAACCAATCCACATGTGTTTTGTGGATTTGGAGAAGGCTTATGACCGTGCCCCCAGGGGCATCCTGTGGGGGGCGCTCCAGGAGTATGGGGTTGATGGTCTTTTGTTAAGGGCCATTCAGTCCCTGTACCAGAGGAGTGTGAGTCTGGTCCGCATAGCCGGCAGTAAGTTGGACCTGTTCCCAGTGAGGGTTGGACTTCGCCAGGGCTGCACTTTGTCACCGGTCCTGTTCATAACCTTTATGGACAGGATTTCTAGGCGCAGCCATGGTGTGGAGGGTGTTTAGTTTGGTGGCAGGAGAATCTCGTCTCTGCTTTTTGCAGATGATGTGGTCCTCCTAGCTTCATCAGGCTCTGACCTTCAGCTGGGGAGGTTCGCAGCCGAGTGTGAAGTGGCTGGGATGAGGATCAGCACCTCCAAGTCTGAGGCCATGGTTCTTGACTGGAAAAGGGTGGCTTGCCAACTCCGGGTCGGGAGAGAGGTCTTGCCCCTGGTGGAGGAATTTAAGTATCTTGGGTTCTTGTTCACGAGTGAGGGAAGGAGGGAGCGGGAGATCGACAGGCGGATTGGGGCAGCATCTGCAGTGATGCGGACGCTGAACCGATCAGTTGTGGTGAAGAAGGAGCTGAGCCAGAAAGCAAGGCTCTCGATTTACCGATTGATCTACGTCCCAATCCTCAACTATGGTCATGAGCTTTGGGTAATGACCGAAAGATTGAGATTGTGGATACAAGCGGCTGAAAAGAGTTTACTCCGCACAAGGTGGCCGGGCTCAGCCTCAGGGATAGGGTAAGAAGCTCGGACATCCGGGAGAGACTCAGAGTAGAGCCGCTGCTCCTCCATGTTGAAAGGAGCCAGTTGAGCTGGTTCGGGCATCTGGTCAGGATGCCTCCTGGACGCCTCCCTGGGGAGATGTTTCAGGCATGTCCTGCTGGCAGGAGGCCCCCGAGTCGACCCAGGACAAGCTGGAGGAAATACATCTTCAGGTTGGCCTGGGAACACCTGGGCGTCCCAGCTGAGGAGCTGGTGGACCTGGCTGGGGAGAGGATGGCCTGGGATGCCCAACTTGGGATGCTGCCCCTGCGACCCGGACAAGCGGAGGAAGGCGAGGCGAGGACAGTGTGTCATAATCCTTGTTGGTCTTGTGATCTTTGTAAACAGGTTAAACTAAAATATTGTTTTGCCCTGTTTTTGATTCATCTTCTCTCTACAGTTTTAAATGGTCCATATCAGTTCCTGGTGCTCTATATATACAACTAACTCATAGATTCACTCTGTTCTCCATTATAATATCATTGTTCAACTCTCCATGACTTCATCTACTGTCATTGTCATGCTTGGTAATAATTGACTTCTTAGATTTGTGTCCACATTCAGAGCTGCCCCTCCTCCATTCTAACATTGTCTATGTTGAATGTCCGTCTGATGAATGAAGTGTTTTCTGTCCTGCAGTTAAAAGTCCCTCTGGAGCAGGAGAGCAGCGTTCTGTCTGACTGGGGACCAGATGAAATGACGTTCACAGTCCTGACATGAATAAAGTCTCATTAAACCACATGTCCTGTCATGGTTTCATCTTATTTTAAGGTTTTAGACCCAACACTTTGATAATGAATCCTAAAATGTGAAAACACACATCAAACTTCTCTGCTCTGGATTCACTTGGTTAAACCAGTAAATATACAGATGATGTTCTGCAGCACGTTAAAGTGCATTTGATTAAAGGATAGAACAGCTTTCCATACTTGCACCTGTTGCAGAGCGATCTTTTTCTCAGCTGATTCAAACCAGACTGATCCTGCTGGTTGTTCTGAAGCAGCGTTCATGTAGAGCTTTAATCAGCTCTTCTGCTGCCGTTAGCTAAAAGCAGCTAATAAAACGTTCTCAGGGCAGATCTCAGGAGAAATCCAGGTTTTGGAGCCTCTTAGTGGTTTGTTCATCACCCACCTGTAAAACCAGAAGTGATGTTAGAGGGGGAACTGGC
>SSNR01000337.1:20766-35160 GCA_006937965.1 Callopanchax toddi
CTCGCCTGTCTGAGACCTGGTCCAGGTGGACCCACCCGTGTTAGACCTGCTCCAGGTGTTCTCGCCTGTCTGAGACCTGGTCCAGGTGGACCCACCCGTTTTAGACCTGCTCCATGAGTGCTCGCCTGTCTGAGACCTGGTCCAGGTGGACCCACCCGTGTAAGACCTGCTCCAGGTGTTCTCGCCTGTCTGAGACCTGGTCCAGGTGGACCCACCCGTTTTAGACCTGCTCCAGGCTTTCTCGCCTGTCTGAGACCTGGTCCAGGTGGACCCACCCGTGTTAGACCTGCTCCAGGTGTTCTCGCCTGTCAGAGACCTGGTCCAGGTGGACCCACCCGTTTCAGACCTGCTCCAGGAGTGCTCGCCTGTCTGAGACCTGGTCCAGGTGGACCCACCCGTGTTAGACCTGCTCCTGGAGTGCTCGTCTGTCTGAGACCTGGTCCAGGTGGACCCACCCGTGTTAGACCTCCTCCAGGTGTTCTCGCCTGTCTGAGACCTGGTCCAGGTGGACCCACCCGTTTCAGACCTGCTCCAGGAGTGCTCGTCTGTCTGAGATCTGGTCCAGGTGGACCCACCCGTGTTAGACCTGCTCCAGGTGTTCTCGCCTGTCTGAGACCTGGTCCAGGTGGACCCACCCGTGTTAGACCTGCTCCAGGTGTTCTCGCCTGTCTGAGACCTGGTCCAGGTGGACCCACCCGTTTTAGACCTGCTCCAGGAGTGCTCGCCTGTCTGAGACCTGGTCCAGGTGGACCCGCCCTTGTTAGACCTGCTCCAGGTGTTCTCGCCTGTCTGAAACCTGGTCCAGGTGGACCCACCCGTGTTAGACCTGCTCCAGGTGTTCTCGCCTGTCTGAGACCTGGTCCAGGTGGACCCACCTGTTTCAGACCTTCTCCAGGTGTTCTCGCCTGTCTGAGACCTGGTCCAGGTGGACCCACCCGTTTCAGACCTGCTCCAGGAGTGCTCGCCTGTCTGAGACCTGGTCCAGGTGGACCCACCCGTTTTAGACCTGCTCCAGGTTTTTTTGCCTGTCTGAGATCTGGTCCAGGTGGACCCACCCTTGTTAGACCTGCTCCAGGTGTTCTCGCCAGTCTGAGACCTTGTCCAGGTGACCCACCCGTCTTAGACCTGCTCCAGGTGTTCTCGCCTGTCTGAGACCTGGTCCAGGTGGACCCACCCGTTTTAGATCTGCTCCAGGTGTTCTCGCCTGTCTGGGACCTGGTCCAGGTGGACCCACCCGTTTCAGACCTTCTCCAGGTCATCTCGCCTGTCTGAGACCTGGTCCAGGTGGACCCACCCGTGTTAGACCTGCTCCAGGTGTTCTCGCCTGTCTGAGACCTGGTCCAGGTGGACCCACCCGTTTCAGACCTGCTCCAGGTGTTCTCGCCTGTCTGAGACCTGGTCCAGGTGGACCCACCCGTTTTAGACCTGCTCCAGGTGTTCTCGCCTGTCTGAGACCTGGTCCAGGTGGACCCACCCGTTGTTGACCTGTTCAAGGTGTTCTCGCCTGTCTGAGACTGGTCCAGGTGGACCCACCCGTGTTAGACCTGCTCCAGGTGTTCTCGCCTGTCTGAGACCAGGTCCAGGAGACCCTCCCGTTTTAGACCTGCTCCAGGAGTGCTCGCCTGTCTGAGACCTGGTCCAGGTGGACCCACCCGTTTTAGATCTGCTCCAGGAGTGCTCGCCTGTCTGAGACCTGGTCCAGGTGGACCCACCCGTTTCAGACCTTCTCCAGGTGTTCTCGCCTGTCTGAAACCTGGTCCAGGTGGACCCACCCGTTTCAGACCTTCTCCAGGTCATCTCGCCTGTCTGAGACCTGGTCCAGTTGGACCCACCCGTGTTAGACCTGCTCCAGGTGTTCTCGCCTGTCTGAGACCTGGTCCAGGTGGACCCACCCGTGTTAGACCTGCTCCAGGTTATTTCGCCTGTCTGAGATCTGGTCCAGGTGGACCCACCCTTGTTAGACCTGCTCCAGGTGTTCTCCCCATTCTGAGACCTGGTCCAGGTGGACCCACCCGTTTCAGACCTGCTCCAGGTGTTCTCACCTGTCTGAGACTGGTCCAGGTGGACCCACCCATTTTAGACCTGCTCCAGGTGTTCTCACCTGTCTGAGACCTTTTCCAGGTGGACCCACCCGTCTTAGACCTGCTCCAGGTGTTCTCGCCTGTCTGAGACCTGGTCCAGGTGGACCCACCCGTTTTTTGACCTCATCCAGGTGTTCTCGCCTGTCTGAGATCTGGTCCAAGTGGACCCACCCATTTTAGATCTGCTCCAGGTGTTCTCGCCTGTCTGAAACCTGGTCCAGGTGGACCCACCCGTATTAGATCTGCTCCAGGTGTTCTCGCCTGTCTGAGACCTGGTCCAGGTGGACCCACCCGTTTCAGACCTTCTCCAGGTGTTCTCGCCTGTCTGAGACCTGGTCCAGGAGGACCCACCCGTTTCAGACCTGCTCCAGGAGTGCTCGCCTGTCTAAGACCTGGTCCAGGTGGACCCACCCGTTTTAGACCTGCTCCAGGAGTGCTCGCCTGTCTGAGACCTGGTCCAGGTGGACCCACCCGTTTTGTACTTGCTCCAGGTCATCTCGCCTGTCTGAGACCTGGTCCAGGTGGACCCACCGGTGTTAGACCTGCTCCAGGTGTTCTCGCCTGTCTGAGACCTGGTCCAGGTGGACCCACCCGTTTTTTGACCTCATCCAGGTGTTCTCGCCTGTCTGAGACCTGGTCCAGGTGGACCCACCCGTTTTTTGACCTCATCCAGGAGTGCTCGCCTGTCTGAGACCTGGTCAGGGTGGACCCACCCGTTTTAGACCTGCTCCAGGTCATCTCGCCTGTCTGAGATCTGGTCCAGGTGGACCCACCTGTTGTTGACCTGCTCCACGTCTTCTCGCCTGTCTGAGACCTGGTCCAGGTGGACCCACCCGTTGTTGACCTATTCCACGTCTTCTCGCCTGTCTGAGACCTGGTCCAGGTGGACCCACCCATTTTGGACTTGCTCCAGGTCATCTCGCCTGTCTGAGACCTGGTCCAGGTGGACACACCCTTGTTAGACCTGCTCCAGGTGTTCTCGCCTGTCTGAAACCTGGTCCAGGAGACCCTCCCGTTTTAGACCTGCTCCAGGTGTTCTCGCCTGTCTGAGACTGGTCCAGGTGGACCCACCCGTTTTAGACCTGCTCCAGGCTTTCTCGCCTGTCTGAGACCTGGTCCAGGTGGACCCACCCGTTTTAGACCTGCTCCAGGAGTTTTTGCCTGTCTGAGACCTGGTCCAGGTGGACCCACCCGTTGTTGACCTGTTCAAGGTGTTCTCGCCTGTCTGAGACCTGGTCCAGGTGGACCCACCTGTTTTAGACCTGCTCCAGGTGTTCTCGCCTGTCTGAGACCTGGTCCAGGTGGACCCACCCGTTTTAGACCTGCTCCAGGAGTGCTTGCCTGTCTGAGACCTGGTCCAGGTTGACCCACCCGTTTCAGACCTGCTCCAGGTGTTCTCGCCTGTCTGAGACCTGGTCCAGGAGGACCCACCCGTTTCAGACCTGCTCCAGGTGTTCTCGCCTGTCTGAGACCTGGTCCAGGTGGACCCACCCGTTTTAGATCTGCTCCAGGTGTTCTCGCCTGTCTGAAACCTGGTCCAGGTGGACCCACCCGTTTTAGACCTGCTCCAGGTGTTCTCGCCTGTCTGAGACCTTGTCTAGGTGGACCCACCCGTCTTAGACCTGCTCCAGGTGTTCTCGCCTGTCTGAGACCTGGTCCAGGAGACCCTCCCGTTTTAGACCTGCTCCAGGAGTGCTCGCCTGTCTGAGACCTGGTCCAGGTGGACCCACCCGTTTTAGACCTGCTCATGTACATGTACATTCTCTGTAAACCTTAGAGATGGTTGTGTGACAATCCCAGAAGATCAGCAGTTTCTGAAATACTCAGAACCAACAACCATGCCATGTTCAAAGTCACTTAAATCATCTTTCTTGCCCATCCTGAAGCTCAGTTTGAAATGGAGCCAATAGTCTTGACCATGTCCACATGCCTAAATGCATTGAGTTGCCACCATGTGTTTGGCTGATTAGTAATTTGCGTTAATGAGCAGTTGGACAGGTGTACCCAATAAAGTGGCCAGTGAGTGTATATACAGTATTATTCATCAGGATGTACAACAGATTGTTTTGGTCTGATGGACTGAAACCAACCGGAAGTCCACCATTTTGGAGGCCATTTTAATGTTTTACATACTGTACTTTGTATTTCAACACTTATCCTCAAGCGTCTGCTACAAACCAGTCCAGTCAACGAATCAGAAATCCGTCAGTAGATGTTATAAAAAGCTAAAAGTTGAACTGAATGGCCAAGGTTTTACCTCAAGTAGTTAATAAGTAGAGCTGCTTTCTACCTTTTTCATTACTGATGTTTAGGACTTTTAACAAACTGAGATAATCTGTTAATTCTTTCCTGTCAAACCTTTCCCACTGGTGTTATAAAACTAAAGTTTAATGATGATGAACTTCAGACTACAACCTCTAAACTGGAACTTTAATGTAGCCCAGTGCCTGAGAATGTTACAAGATTGAGAGGATTGAGCCTTCTTCTCTGTGGGAGTTTTCATGTGTTCAACTGAGTTACTTTAGTAAGAGATAAAACTTTTTAAAAATATTTTATTTATTAGAGACAATCAGTAGGAAACAGTTTACACATATTCAGCAGAGTTCTGAGAAACAAGAACTGAAACAAAGTTTTCCAATCATTGTTTCATTCATTTATTTACACCCCCACCAACTCCTTTCATCTCTAAGCTCCTCCTCCACCACCCTCCCTCCTCCCACCCATCTCTAACTTAACTTGCAGGGCAACACTCAATAGTAATAATGCTAGAAATAAGATGGAAGATGTTTAGGACTTTTAACAAACTGAGATAATCTGTTAATTCTTTCCTGTCAAACCTTTCCCACTGGTGTTATAAAACTAAAGTTGATATATATATATATATATATATATATATATATATATATATATATATATATATATATATATATATATATATATATATATATATATATATATATATATATATATATATGTATAGTGTATATATACACACTCATATGGTAGTAAGGGTAAATTTTGTTGAGGGGCAACTACAAGGATATTGCATTCAGTTTACTCAAGTATGTTATGACTGGGCTCCAAACAGAAGAAACTATCTCTGGAGCCCCTGAGGCTGTATTTTATTTTCTCCAACTAGATAAACTGCATCAGGTTTTTAATCCACATTGATACTTTTTGTGGAGTTATTGACTTCCAGTGTAGTAGTATTCTTCTTTGGGCTAGTAATGTTGTGATGAGATTATGCTCCTGTGTTTCTATAACTGGAACTGTTTTACATCTATTACACCAAATATGGCTGTTATTTCTTTGAGCTGAAGACTAGCCTCAAGTGCTTCTGACAAGATTTCAAAATTTGCAGCCCAGTAGGGTTTTAAGGCTGACATGACCAGGACATGTGGGTCAGTGATAAAACTTTTATTGAATTCATTTTCATAAATAAATCATCAAGTGTGAATTCTCTGAAGAGTATTTTAAAAATATATGGAACTGAATCTTGTTCCACACATCAAACAAGCAAAGGATTTCTCACCTGAGTGCGTTCTAATGTGGAGTTAAAGATCCACTCCAACTAAAACATGGTCCACATGTCTTAAATTAATAAGGATTACAAACCACCTGTGTGAGTTCTCATATGATTACTCAATTTATCGCGCCGAGAAAAACATTTCCCACAGGTTTCACATGAATATGGCTTCTCACCTGTGTGAGTTCTCAAGTGATTACTCAATTTATCGCTCCTTGAGAAACATTTCCCACAGATTTCACATGAATATGGCTTCTCACCTGTGTGAGTTCTCAGGTGGAGAGTTAAAGACGCCCCGTAAGTAAAACCTTTTCCGCAGGTCTTATATAAGTAAAGCTTCCCACCTGTATGAGTTGTCATGTGATTAGTCAACTGACCACTCCGAGAGAAACATTTCCCACAAGTTCTACATAAAAATGGCTTCTCATCTGCAAGAGTAATTATGTGGAAATTTGAATTACCACTTTGACTGAAACTTTGTCCACTGGTCTCGCATGAGAAAAGTTTCTCACCTGTGGGACTTTTCAGTTCTAGACTGTCTACATCGTCTCTGTGATCTTTGGTTTGTGGACGTCTTTTATTGTGTTTCAGTTCTTCATCTTTGTTTGATTCATCGTCTTTATTTCTGCTTCTTTTCTGGTTCTGGATGTCAGCTTCAGCAGAGTTCTGAGAAAGGGGCTGGTCCCTGTTTGCTTCTGGTTCACTGCCGTCTCTTCCTTCAGAACGAGTCCCTGTAAAGGTATCAGTCTCCTGCTTCAGTGCAAACTGCTGCTCATCCTGACTGATACAAAGTTCCAGATGTTCCTCCTTAATCTTTGTAAGTTCTGTTTCTTCTTGGTTATCTTGCATCACTGCAGGTTCTAGATCCTTCTGGTCCAAACTGGAGTTCCTCTCCTGGTTCCAGAGCTGCTGGTCAGTGTCAGGGTCAAAATTATTTATCACGTATGAAACCAAATGTTTATCGTTTGAAGTTCTTCTTTCCCAGAGTTTGAGAGTATATCATGTCTCTGATTGAAAGTATATCATGTTTTAATTTGCAAGACTCCTCTTCCTGACCCATTTAGACAAGCACGGTGTCTCTTTCTCAAGGTTCAGGAGGGAGGGAGTGAGGCATCTGGAGTCTTATCTATTCCTGTGATTTATCTGTATGTTTTTCATTTGTGTGCTTGGCAATAAAAGTGAGGTCTGGTTAGATCAGAAAAGGTCGGAGGTCTGCTGGACGGCTGATCTAACTTTTCTCTCCGGATCATTTGCGTATTAAACTCAGTTGTGGTTCCTTGACTAAACTCGGGGTTTCTTCATGTTGGTAAAAAGTTTAAACCTGACATAATTGGTGTTCATCCGCCCGGTTCCTAAATTCACAAAAAACAGGAGGAGGATTCCTGACGCCCGTAAACTCCGTGGCCACGGTGTTTTATGAGAAGTCCTGTGGGGAAGTTCTTCGCAGGCCGGGTGAGTCGGTTTTCCTGCTCCTGGCGGAGTGAATGACAGGAGCCGAACCCCTCCCGAGCTTCGTCAAGGAAAACGAGTAAGTCTGCTTTTTGGTTGTTTAAAGGTTTTGTTGTGGTTTAAAGTGACCCTTGGGGGAAGAACTTTTACCCTTCTTGTTGCGGTTTAAAGTGACCCTTGGGGGAAGAACTTTTACCCTTCTTGTTGCGGTTTAAAGTGACCCTTGGGGGAAGAACTTTTACCCTTCTTGTTGCGGTTTAAAGTGACCCTTGGGGGAAGAACTTTTACCCTTCTTGTTGTGGTTTAAAGTGACCCTTGGGGGAAGAACTTTTACCCTTTTTGTTGTGGTTTAAAGTGACCCTTGCAGATGAAAGAAACTGAGGGAAGAACTTTTTACCTTTGCTTGAACTGTAAAACCTAAGTTACTCTTGCAGGTGAAAAATACTGGGAGTGGCTTTGGTACCCGTGCAGCTGAGGGGGAAACAGTTCAAGCTAAAAAGTGCTGTCTTTGCAGATGAAAGATACTGGAGAAGCACTTGGACCGGTCCTGCTGTTGCTGTGGTTGTTGTGTTTCAGATCTGGTGTTTAATAATGGTTTTGCCCGTGTGGGGAATTTGTGTAATAATTTTCAGTGCTGGTTTTATGTTGGTTACTTTCTGCTATTACATGGTTAAATGGTTTATTAATCTGAGTTGGTTGTGTTGAGCAGTCTTAGCTAATTGTGTTGTTGTGGGTTGCTGCATTTGGCTGGAGGTTTTTGCCGTGTTTGAGGTGCCGCTCTGTATTTGAAGAGCCTGCAAGATGGGATTAGGACAAAGTGCGAATGTTGAATTAGGTGGAGAGGTCCGTGTTGTTATCAACACGCCCTCACGGCATGTTAAGTTTGTGGAGAAATGGAAAAAAGAACGTGGTGATGATAGAAAAGTGAATTTTGAGGCGTGGGATGAGGTTGTGAACGAACTGAAGGTCCGGTTCGGGCCGACCAGCGAAACGGCAGAGTCAGGGGTCATGGAGTCCGCTATCTATCATGTCAGACCAACAGTTTTTCATGTGAGCCCAGACCTACGCAGTGAAAAAATCCACTGCCAGAGAGTCCGGCCTGCCTCAGGCCGCGGGAGCAACGAGGAGCGTTTCGGGGAAAAAGACATTTTTGTACCCCGTAACCGCCCTAGAAGGTCTGGGACAGATGAATGCTGTTGGCGCTGCGGTAAGAAAGGACACTGGGCCAGAAAATGTCCGAAAGGTAGAAGAAGGTTTGACTTGGAGGGACAAAGGAAAAGAGGAGATGGGTTTATGCAAGTGTTTGAGTTGTGAGTAAGAAGTGGAACAAAGTGGAGCTCTGACTCCGCTCTCTGTGTGTTGTGCTAAAGATCGTTTGTCTGTCCCCAGTGTCAGAGTTTGACAAAACTATCTGTTTTATGTCTCAGTGAGAAATGTCTCTGTGTGTGAGTTCGTCTGCTGAAAACAGGTCTTGTGTCAGCGTGCGTCTGTGTATGTCTGAACTGCGCATGCGTGACAGTAGGCGTGACACAGTTCAACCGTCCAATCCTGTTCGACTTACGACATAACCAACCCAACCCCCTGACGTAAGCCATGAGACACCACCCCTATCAGCTGACCCGTATGGACCAGAAGCTTAGACGGCTGGACAGACGGACATATGTGTATGACAAAAAAGAACAAGTTCCTGTTTGTTTGTCTGTCTGTTGCCTGGAACAAAATAAAATCAACCAATCTGGCCTGTCGATCAAAGAATTCGAGGAATGCAGTCTGATGAATGATAAGAGGGACGCCTTTTTGAATTTCATCAGGCTCCATCCTGTAACCAAGAGTTTAACACCTAAAACAGTTTAAACAAAAGAGAAGAAATGATAAGAATAATAAAATTTGAACACCTGTGAGACGGCTGTTGAGGGAAACAAAATGAAGCTGCAGTCTGGGTATTACACATGTGTGAGGTCATAATGGACCTATATAAATGTAGGGCTGCTACTGGAAAATAAGAAACAAATGAAACTAATATGCTTAGATACCTACAACTCACAGCCGTCCACACAGAACCTGATGTTGGACAACAAAATTGAAATCGCAAAACTAATTGATTAATAACTCCTGAATGGACTCAAGAACAATATGTTATAATGAGTTAAGACAAAAATAACCACTACACTACTTATTTAAAATTATGACTAAATGGAATGTGCGTGGAAAGCTAATCACTTTTTATCTTTGTCCATATAATAACTAGAAGCCAAACACTGTAAAAGACACTGAATATTTAAAAAATATTAACTAAATTAAACTGAGAAAAGAAACGAACACAAGTGTATAACAATTGAACAATGAGTATTATGACACAAATGGCATTTTAAAGGGAGACCAAATTTAACAAAAGGATCTGGTCAAGTCAGCAAGTGTTAACACTGCTGATTTGATCCGATCTGGCGTTTGGCCTGCCCTTCCTAGAGAACAGAAGCATTGGGCTGATGTGTCTGGTCAGAAATGCAAATAGCACACAGAAACCTAAAAGTGTGTTGGCATGCTGAGAGGACACAGCAGTCAATGTTTCGGTTCTGAAAGATTTATTTATTTATTTTTTTGTTGTTGACGTGGAAGGCAGGCCAGCCCGAACTGTGATCTGGCTCAATCATTATTGATTTAGTCAGATCACCCATGGCCTGCCTGCCCACAAATGGGAGCTGGACACTCTTTTTGGAGAAAGCTCGTTGGAAAACTTGCATTTTGGTTTTTGAGAGTGTGCGAACTTTGAGAGCAGAGGCCTGTGTGTGTGGATGAAGACATTTCTTGTGTGAGAGAAAGCAGATAAGGAATGCATGTGTATGTGGCCTTGGGTGTGTGTGCGTGTGTGCTGTTTCTTGATAGAAACAAAGCAATTGTGATGATGTGTCTAATGAAAGGGAAAAAATTATAACTTATAATTTAAAATTTGTTAGATGCGCCCTGGTAACAGTAATTACAGTTCACAAATTCAAGTATTTCGATCAAGGTTTTTCTTAAAGGAAAACCTGTGGATAATATTTGACACAGAAAAAACAGTGCTTTGGTTCTAAAAATGTGATCCTGTTTTTATCTTTCTTTAAGCGTGTGTGTGAATGTCCTGAGAGTTTTTCGCTCTAGTGATTCAGAGCGTGGAACAGTTTGTGGAACACCCTGTGATTTTCCTTCCCCTAGTTTTGTATTAATTATGACATGCCTTACAATTCACGTTTTTCACAGAAAACCCGATTTAGTAACCCCTAGAATGTTTGAACTCTGCGTTTCCAAACTTGACCTTGGCACATGCCCTGCATGTAAAAAGACAGAAGGAAAAGAACAGTAGCTCATAACTCACCTCATAGCCCAAGCTCAGAGTAGAAAACTATTTGTTTTACTAAATAGTTAATTTAATCCTATTTCTTAGATGAAGGCATGTTAATTTAGGGTTTGTGAAGTACTCTAAAAACCCTATTTCTTTTGTAAGACTGTGTGCATGACCTACGGGGTTTTCTTTTAGGTCAGGTGGGTCAGCGCGATGATGGCAAGGCCATTAAAACATCTAATATCTTAGTGCTCGTGTCAAATTTTAGCGTAACAACCACTTGTTCAATAGCATTGCTGAGTAGGTCTATTTCATTTTTAACTAGTTCAACGGCAAACGTTGTTTTGACCACTTGATATCTGAACGCTGACGCACTTTGACTAGGCAAATGACAACTTATCTACAATATTGTCTCTCCGATAGAGACACGTTGATTTTTTTTTCAGTTTAGTTTTGTTTTATGTTTTTATGGCACTTCCTATAAAGTGTCCGATACCGATTTTGTTTTGTTCTATTCTTTCCTACCTTACCAATTTTTCTTTTAATTTAATTGATTTATTCCTGGTGTTTTGGCACGTGTGACAACGTGCCAAAAGAGGAGGGGAGGTAGAGTTCATGAACGGAGTGAATGAACTGAACAAATCAATCCTTCTCTAAAAAATTTTTTTTGGATCTGGACTGTGTCAAATGCACGTTCACTGCCTCCTGATTCCTCTCCTCCACAGGAACCGACACCTGCTGTGGCTCCGGGCAACTGGGTTCTCGTCAAAGTGATAAGGCCAAAGGACTGATGCACCCCGACATGAAAAGGTCCTTTCCAGGCACTTTTGACGTCCCCAACAGCTTTGAAGATTGCTGAACGCCCGAGCTGGATACATCTGAGTCATTGTAAATTACTGATTGAGTTTCCACTTTAAGTAGGAGGTCGGAAAGTGACTACAAAGGGGAGAAATTAAAATATAGGATTTCTCGTCTCAACGTCTCTACACCAGCTTCCGACCTTTTTAGTGACCTTAGAGTTGAAATTGGTCAGTAATTTAAGCAGACAATGGCCTCCACAACCAGGTGGATTTCCTTCTGTGTAATGATCTTAGCATGTATCCAGAAGGTGGTGTCAGATCTCTACGGAGAACAGACACACCCAGCCCAAATAGACACTCACTCCCCCCTGCAAAATGTGTGGTATAAAATGGCTTCCCTGACAGCTCAAAGACTGAATTTCACAGGGAGCTGCTACGTTTGTACCCTGATCCCCCACCATTCAGATGAGAACCTTACCCTGATGCCTGAACCTTTGGGGGTAACACCGACCATCTGTGCCCTTTATGTTCACACTTTGGATGTTCATGGCAGAGCACAAGAGTGTGATCGTTATCTTCCTGACTGCTGTGCTCAGGAGTGGCTGCATGGAGGCTGGCTGAACCCTCAGTCCTTCAGAGCAGAGACAAACCAGACTGTGTTAAGGAGTCTCCACATCCTGAGAACTAAAGGAGTTCTCCCTTTCTGCATCTCCCTTCGATGTGACACACAGAGCACGAACCTCGGCAGAGCTGTGTGTGACGACACCCTGACCCTGAAACCTTACGGCCTATCACCGGATGTGAGTCACTGGCTCACCAACAACACCCCCCTAACACCCCACGAGACGCAAACCAGCATTCCAGGCATTCTTCGGCTGAATGTCACTGCGTTCAGAACCCACGCCGGGTCTGAACGGGCTACTCTGTACCCCACTCTCAACATCGGACTTCCCACCCAAACTGGTTTCGGAACTCCTAGTGGGCATCTCTGGCAATGCGGCTCAAAGGTGTATCTGTATCTCCCACGGGGGTGGTGCGGAGCATGTGGTCTGGTAAAGATTGTTCCCGCATCCTACGTCTTCAGTACTACATTGATGTCAAAGGGTCAGGGGGAGAACAGACGCCGGAGGAGAGAACTGAGACCTGCAAGATCCTATGTGCCCTTCTCTGACACCAGCGGACGGAAACCACTCGTCGGAGATGGAGAAAAGGTGCTGTACTCCATATTTCCCCAGCTCGGCACAGCATCCCTGTCAACACATCTGAATGAGGTTTGGTGGACATTGGAGAACCTCACGGCCGTGCTGGATGACGTCACATCCTTCCTGACGGAAAACCCTGAGATCACTGCTCTCAGGGCCATGTCACTACAACATCAAATGGCTTTGGACCTCCTGTTTGCTGAGAAAGGGGGTCTCTGTGCTGTCGTCGGAGCTGATCATTGTTGTACATACATTCCTGACAGCCGTTCAAACTGGACGGAGATCCATGACAGAGTCCAGGACATCAAAGGTTTCCTTAAGTCGAAGGAAACTACATTCTCAGCTGACCTGCTGAGCTGGTTCCATTCAGGTTCCTGGTGGCAAATACTCCTGAAGTTTTTAACACCTGCACTTGTGGTTCTGATACTGTTTTGCATTTTTGTAACCTGTATAATCCCGTGTTTGAGGTCACTGGTTAACAGAATGCTAACAAACGCGTTTGTAGTGCAGTATCAGATGTTGCATCTGGACGAGCTTGCAGCCGTGTGAGAAATGTTAATTCCCTCCTTTCCCAGGCCTGGACTATGAAGCTCCTTCAGAAAACGTTGTGAAACGAGTTGAAGGTTGTTGATGTTGATCCAGGTTCTGATTATGCCTCTCTGATTATTTTTAATTCCTATTCTCTATTATAACCACACATATAACGATAAATTGCTTATATAATCACCACACTTTAGGCATTACAATCAGTATGACTTTTTTATGGTTTCATACATGATAAAAGAGGAGGGAGATGTCAGGGTCAAAATTATTTATCACGTATGAAACCAAATGTTTATCGTTTGAAGTTCTTCTTTCCCAGAGTTTGAGAGTATATCATGTCTCTGATTGAAAGTATATCATGTTTTAATTTGCAAGACTCCTCTTCCTGACCCATTTAGACAAGCACGGTGTCTCTTTCTCAAGGTTCAGGAGGGAGGGAGTGAGGCATCTGGAGTCTTATCTATTCCTGTGATTTATCTGTATGTTTTTCATTTGTGTGCTTGGCAATAAAAGTGAGGTCTGGAGGGAAGTTAGATCAGAAAAGGTCGGAGGTCTGCTGGACGGCTGATCTAACTTTTCTCTCCGGATCATTTGCGTATTAAACTCAGTTGTGGTTCCTTGACTAAACTCGGGGTTTCTTCATGTTGGTAAAAAGTTTAAACCTGACAGTCAGTCAGAACATCCTCCTCTTTCCAGNTTAGACCTGCTCCAGGTGTTCTCGCCTGTCTGAGACCTGGTCCAGGTGGACCCACCCGTTTCAGACCTGCTCCAGGAGTGCTCGCCTGTCTGAGACCTGGTCCAGGTGGACCCACCCGTTTTAGATCTGCTCCAGGAGTGCTCGCCTGTCTGAGACCTGGTCCAGGTGGACCCGCCCTTGTTAGACCTGTTCCAGGTGTTCTCGCCTGTCTGAAACCTGGTCCAGGTGGACCCACCCGTGTTATACCTGCTCCAGGTGTTCTCGCCTGTCTGAGACCAGGTCCAGGAGACCCTCCCGTTTTAGACCTGCTCCAGGAGTTCTCGCCTGTCTGAGACCTGGTCCAGGTGGACCCACCCGTTTCAAACCTTCTCCAGGTGTTCTCGCCTGTCTGAAACCTGGTCCAGGTGGACCCACCCCTTTCAGACCTTCTCCAGGTCATCTCGCCTGTCTGAGACCTGGTCCAGGTGGACCCACCCGTGTTAGACCTGCTCCAGGTGTTCTCGCCTGTCTGAGACCTGGTCCAGGTGGACCCACCCGTTTTAGATCTGCTCCAGGAGTGCTCGCCTGTCTGAGACCTGGTCCAGGTGGACCCGCCCTTGTTAGACCTGTTCCAGGTGTTCTCGCCTGTCTGAAACCTGGTCCAGGTGGACCCACCCGTGTTATACCTGCTCCAGGTGTTCTCGCCTGTCTGAGACCAGGTCCAGGAGACCCTCCCGTTTTAGACCTGCTCCAGGAGTGCTCGCCTGTCTGAGACCTGGTCCAGGTGGACCCACCCGT
>SSNR01000337.1:37142-68412 GCA_006937965.1 Callopanchax toddi
TGTCTGAACTGCGCATGCGTGACAGTAGGCGTGACACAGTTCAACCGTCCAATCCTGTTCGACTTACGACATAACCAACCCAACCCCCTGACGTAAGCCATGAGACACCACCCCTATCAGCTGACCCGTATGGACCAGAAGCTTAGACGGCTGGACAGACGGACATATGTGTATGACAAAAAAGAACAAGTTCCTGTTTGTTTGTCTGTCTGTTGCCTGGAACAAAATAAAATCAACCAATCTGGCCTGTCGATCAAAGAATTCGAGGAATGCAGTCTGATGAATGATAAGAGGGACGCCTTTTTGAATTTCATCAGGCTCCATCCTGTAACCAAGAGTTTAACACCTAAAACAGTTTAAACAAAAGAGAAGAAATGATAAGAATAATAAAATTTGAACACCTGTGAGACGGCTGTTGAGGGAAACAAAATGAAGCTGCAGTCTGGGTATTACACATGTGTGAGGTCATAATGGACCTATATAAATGTAGGGCTGCTACTGGAAAATAAGAAACAAATGAAACTAATATGCTTAGATACCTACAACTCACAGCCGTCCACACAGAACCTGATGTTGGACAACAAAATTGAAATCGCAAAACTAATTGATTAATAACTCCTGAATGGACTCAAGAACAATATGTTATAATGAGTTAAGACAAAAATAACCACTACACTACTTATTTAAAATTATGACTAAATGGAATGTGCGTGGAAAGCTAATCACTTTTTATCTTTGTCCATATAATAACTAGAAGCCAAACACTGTAAAAGACACTGAATATTTAAAAAATATTAACTAAATTAAACTGAGAAAAGAAACGAACACAAGTGTATAACAATTGAACAATGAGTATTATGACACAAATGGCATTTTAAAGGGAGACCAAATTTAACAAAAGGATCTGGTCAAGTCAGCAAGTGTTAACACTGCTGATTTGATCCGATCTGGCGTTTGGCCTGCCCTTCCTAGAGAACAGAAGCATTGGGCTGATGTGTCTGGTCAGAAATGCAAATAGCACACAGAAACCTAAAAGTGTGTTGGCATGCTGAGAGGACACAG
The DNA here is from genome assembly GCA_006937965.1 of Callopanchax toddi. Lineage (NCBI taxonomy): Eukaryota > Metazoa > Chordata > Actinopteri > Cyprinodontiformes > Nothobranchiidae > Callopanchax > Callopanchax toddi. The sequence continues at coordinate 38,205 of SSNR01000337.1, forward strand.
CAGTCAATGTTTCGGTTCTGAAAGATTTATTTATTTATTTTTTTGTTGTTGACGTGGAAGGCAGGCCAGCCCGAACTGTGATCTGGCTCAATCATTATTGATTTAGTCAGATCACCCATGGCCTGCCTGCCCACAAATGGGAGCTGGACACTCTTTTTGGAGAAAGCTCGTTGGAAAACTTGCATTTTGGTTTTTGAGAGTGTGCGAACTTTGAGAGCAGAGGCCTGTGTGTGTGGATGAAGACATTTCTTGTGTGAGAGAAAGCAGATAAGGAATGCATGTGTATGTGGCCTTGGGTGTGTGTGCGTGTGTGCTGTTTCTTGATAGAAACAAAGCAATTGTGATGATGTGTCTAATGAAAGGGAAAAAATTATAACTTATAATTTAAAATTTGTTAGATGCGCCCTGGTAACAGTAATTACAGTTCACAAATTCAAGTATTTCGATCAAGGTTTTTCTTAAAGGAAAACCTGTGGATAATATTTGACACAGAAAAAACAGTGCTTTGGTTCTAAAAATGTGATCCTGTTTTTATCTTTCTTTAAGCGTGTGTGTGAATGTCCTGAGAGTTTTTCGCTCTAGTGATTCAGAGCGTGGAACAGTTTGTGGAACACCCTGTGATTTTCCTTCCCCTAGTTTTGTATTAATTATGACATGCCTTACAATTCACGTTTTTCACAGAAAACCCGATTTAGTAACCCCTAGAATGTTTGAACTCTGCGTTTCCAAACTTGACCTTGGCACATGCCCTGCATGTAAAAAGACAGAAGGAAAAGAACAGTAGCTCATAACTCACCTCATAGCCCAAGCTCAGAGTAGAAAACTATTTGTTTTACTAAATAGTTAATTTAATCCTATTTCTTAGATGAAGGCATGTTAATTTAGGGTTTGTGAAGTACTCTAAAAACCCTATTTCTTTTGTAAGACTGTGTGCATGACCTACGGGGTTTTCTTTTAGGTCAGGTGGGTCAGCGCGATGATGGCAAGGCCATTAAAACATCTAATATCTTAGTGCTCGTGTCAAATTTTAGCGTAACAACCACTTGTTCAATAGCATTGCTGAGTAGGTCTATTTCATTTTTAACTAGTTCAACGGCAAACGTTGTTTTGACCACTTGATATCTGAACGCTGACGCACTTTGACTAGGCAAATGACAACTTATCTACAATATTGTCTCTCCGATAGAGACACGTTGATTTTTTTTTCAGTTTAGTTTTGTTTTATGTTTTTATGGCACTTCCTATAAAGTGTCCGATACCGATTTTGTTTTGTTCTATTCTTTCCTACCTTACCAATTTTTCTTTTAATTTAATTGATTTATTCCTGGTGTTTTGGCACGTGTGACAACGTGCCAAAAGAGGAGGGGAGGTAGAGTTCATGAACGGAGTGAATGAACTGAACAAATCAATCCTTCTCTAAAAAATTTTTTTTGGATCTGGACTGTGTCAAATGCACGTTCACTGCCTCCTGATTCCTCTCCTCCACAGGAACCGACACCTGCTGTGGCTCCGGGCAACTGGGTTCTCGTCAAAGTGATAAGGCCAAAGGACTGATGCACCCCGACATGAAAAGGTCCTTTCCAGGCACTTTTGACGTCCCCAACAGCTTTGAAGATTGCTGAACGCCCGAGCTGGATACATCTGAGTCATTGTAAATTACTGATTGAGTTTCCACTTTAAGTAGGAGGTCGGAAAGTGACTACAAAGGGGAGAAATTAAAATATAGGATTTCTCGTCTCAACGTCTCTACACCAGCTTCCGACCTTTTTAGTGACCTTAGAGTTGAAATTGGTCAGTAATTTAAGCAGACAATGGCCTCCACAACCAGGTGGATTTCCTTCTGTGTAATGATCTTAGCATGTATCCAGAAGGTGGTGTCAGATCTCTACGAAGAACAGACACACCCAGCCCAAATAGACACTCACTCCCCCCTGCAAAATGTGTGGTATAAAATGGCTTCCCTGACAGCTCAAAGACTGAATTTCACAGGGAGCTGCTACGTTTGTACCCTGATCCCCCACCATTCAGATGAGAACCTTACCCTGATGCCTGAACCTTTGGGGGTAACACCGACCATCTGTGCCCTTTATGTTCACACTTTGGATGTTCATGGCAGAGCACAAGAGTGTGATCGTTATCTTCCTGACTGCTGTGCTCAGGAGTGGCTGCATGGAGGCTGGCTGAACCCTCAGTCCTTCAGAGCAGAGACAAACCAGACTGTGTTAAGGAGTCTCCACATCCTGAGAACTAAAGGAGTTCTCCCTTTCTGCATCTCCCTTCGATGTGACACACAGAGCACGAACCTCGGCAGAGCTGTGTGTGACGACACCCTGACCCTGAAACCTTACGGCCTATCACCGGATGTGAGTCACTGGCTCACCAACAACACCCCCCTAACACCCCACGAGACGCAAACCAGCATTCCAGGCATTCTTCGGCTGAATGTCACTGCGTTCAGAACCCACGCCGGGTCTGAACGGGCTACTCTGTACCCCACTCTCAACATCGGACTTCCCACCCAAACTGGTTTCGGAACTCCTAGTGGGCATCTCTGGCAATGCGGCTCAAAGGTGTATCTGTATCTCCCACGGGGGTGGTGCGGAGCATGTGGTCTGGTAAAGATTGTTCCCGCATCCTACGTCTTCAGTACTACATTGATGTCAAAGGGTCAGGGGGAGAACAGACGCCGGAGGAGAGAACTGAGACCTGCAAGATCCTATGTGCCCTTCTCTGACACCAGCGGACGGAAACCACTCGTCGGAGATGGAGAAAAGGTGCTGTACTCCATATTTCCCCAGCTCGGCACAGCATCCCTGTCAACACATCTGAATGAGGTTTGGTGGACATTGGAGAACCTCACGGCCGTGCTGGATGACGTCACATCCTTCCTGACGGAAAACCCTGAGATCACTGCTCTCAGGGCCATGTCACTACAACATCAAATGGCTTTGGACCTCCTGTTTGCTGAGAAAGGGGGTCTCTGTGCTGTCGTCGGAGCTGATCATTGTTGTACATACATTCCTGACAGCCGTTCAAACTGGACGGAGATCCATGACAGAGTCCAGGACATCAAAGGTTTCCTTAAGTCGAAGGAAACTACATTCTCAGCTGACCTGCTGAGCTGGTTCCATTCAGGTTCCTGGTGGCAAATACTCCTGAAGTTTTTAACACCTGCACTTGTGGTTCTGATACTGTTTTGCATTTTTGTAACCTGTATAATCCCGTGTTTGAGGTCACTGGTTAACAGAATGCTAACAAACGCGTTTGTAGTGCAGTATCAGATGTTGCATCTGGACGAGCTTGCAGCCGTGTGAGAAATGTTAATTCCCTCCTTTCCCAGGCCTGGACTATGAAGCTCCTTCAGAAAACGTTGTGAAACGAGTTGAAGGTTGTTGATGTTGATCCAGGTTCTGATTATGCCTCTCTGATTATTTTTAATTCCTATTCTCTATTATAACCACACATATAACGATAAATTGCTTATATAATCACCACACTTTAGGCATTACAATCAGTATGACTTTTTTATGGTTTCATACATGATAAAAGAGGAGGGAGATGTCAGGGTCAAAATTATTTATCACGTATGAAACCAAATGTTTATCGTTTGAAGTTCTTCTTTCCCAGAGTTTGAGAGTATATCATGTCTCTGATTGAAAGTATATCATGTTTTAATTTGCAAGACTCCTCTTCCTGACCCATTTAGACAAGCACGGTGTCTCTTTCTCAAGGTTCAGGAGGGAGGGAGTGAGGCATCTGGAGTCTTATCTATTCCTGTGATTTATCTGTATGTTTTTCATTTGTGTGCTTGGCAATAAAAGTGAGGTCTGGAGGGAAGTTAGATCAGAAAAGGTCGGAGGTCTGCTGGACGGCTGATCTAACTTTTCTCTCCGGATCATTTGCGTATTAAACTCAGTTGTGGTTCCTTGACTAAACTCGGGGTTTCTTCATGTTGGTAAAAAGTTTAAACCTGACAGTCAGTCAGAACATCCTCCTCTTTCCAGACATGATGCTGTGGAGGTTCTGGATAAGAAGGAAATGTTCATTACTGAGACATAAGGAAAAAACACATCAGTTTAAAAGGAGATATGGGTTGTTTTGAAGTGATGATCTATCAGTTATTCATCTACAGTGAGGACCACACCCAGCTGCATGGTGGTACAGTTGCCTGACAGCAATAAGGTCACAGGTTTGATCCTTGGCTGTGTGGAGTTAGCATGTTCTCCCCATGCATGTGTGGGTTTCCTCCAGTCCCTGATGTGATGAAATAATCCATCTTTTAGTTTCGATTCCAGTTCCTATTGATTCTCTATTACGATTCTTTCAAAATGCAAAGTCCAAAAACTTTTCATGTTTTAATGAGCCATCTAACCACAGGTCTTACTTGATGAAATAATCTGAACTTCTACATGAATTTTTATTCTAATGAACAATAACATAATCTTAATTTAGACAAAAACATGTTTTAACTTTTAAAAAATAAAAAAAATACAATACAATACAATAGACGTCGAAAAACGTGACGTCATTTCTGGGTTGAAACCGCAAAGGGTTGTAGGTAAGAGTGGCTAGCGAGCGAGCGGTCTACACAATCATCATACGGTAAACAGACCAAGAATGGCAAAAAGTTGTTGTACTGTATTAACTGTCATAGCCGTTCGCATGACAGCCAAGGGAATGTGATTGGTTTTTATCGGATTCCTTTGTGGAGGAAAAATTGTTCAAGCCATATTTCCGAAGTGACAAAGAGGCGACGGATGGCATGGATTGCAGCTATTCGAAGGCCAAATATAACCTTCCAAAACACTTTAGCTCACATGTTGGTGTGTTCAAAGCATTTCCACAAAGGTAAGTTAAGATATTTTGTAGTTAACGAGTGATTCGTCATTACATCATTATTAATACTGGTAGCAAATCTATTGATTTCAAACGCATTTGTTGCACATTTCTACTTTGTTAGCTGTAGCTTGGCAGTCTGATGTTTAGTTTTTGATGCTTGCAGGAAAACCAGCCTACAAAATGATGGAATGTGATCCAGACTGGGCACCCACCATCAGCTTGGGTCATACCGAGGTTCGAGCTTCTACAGCAGCGAGGTTGAAAAGGTTAAGAGGGAGAGCGAGATCAAAACAACTGCCAGTGCCACCAACAGTGTCGCATACCCCTGAGCCAGAGGTGGAGGTGGCTAATCCAGCCCAAATCCATGCTGGTAAAATTCTTTTTATATTTTACTTTTACCATAGTGTTTAATTTTGTTTGGCTTAACTATTTTGCTCATTGGCTACTGTGGGTAGTTTTATTCAATTACAGTTGCTTGTCACTATCTTACAGTTTTTGCTGTCAATGTTTTTATTAGGTTTTCCGACATTTTTTTAACCTGTACTTATCAAAGGGCCAAACAAATTGTTAATGTGCTAGAGTTTGATTACTTGAATAGTGTTAATGTTAAATTCTTGTTGTGTGTTTTTCATCACTAATCACTACCAGTGTTGCCAGTAACGCGCTACTTTGTAACGCGTTACTCTAAAATTACGTCATTTTTCAATAACGAGTAATCTAACGCGTTACTAATTCCAATCCAGTAATCTGATTAAAGTTATTTTTTTCGAGCCACTGTGCGTTACTTTGCATTACTATCTTTGTCCGTTTCCTTAAAATATTTATTTTCTTCCTGCATTTCTGTGAGCGGCGTTGTGTCACGTTCCCAGCATGAGGTAAAGTCACGTTTTCAACATGTGCACAGCTGCGGAGTCGCTCCAGCTGGAGGAGGAGTCACGTGACCTGTGATACCTTAGCGTATTTACCTGAATATCCGGGCATTATTTTTGTAAACTCCTCTGATACAACAGCATTGTTTTATCTTCGGGGTCTAGACTTTGTTAAGGAGTGTGAGACTGAGAACAAACGGAGAACCGACGAGCAGACTGGCACTAGCAGCCTGAATGTAGCCGAAGCTCCAAACAGCTGGACTGAAGCAGCGCCAGCCCTTTTTTGGATTATCATCATGACCTGGATGACTGAGAACCTTCACCAGCAACTAAAGAGACGTTTTGATGCATCCTTAGACAAACGCAGCAGTCCGGAAACAAAGCAGCAGCAGAAACAAGAGCTGATGTTAGCTCCTCATGGTCCTAAAACCCTCCGGTTTTAAGGAACTAACAGGTGAGTCTAAAGAACAGCTGATGACAGGAGCTAGATTATTAATTTTAGTCATAGTTGTGAATTTTACTTTACTTTAAATTCAATTTTTTTTATTTGTAAAAATAATTAAATAAATCTTTCTAAAAGATGAGATTTAGTTGTCAAACAAAATTTTTTCCAAAAAGTATATTTAGAAAAGAGGGTCAGGTAGGCTTGGGGTTGACCTGGATTTCAGGTAAATCCTGTAAAAACCAGCTGCAGCAACACAAACAACTATGGAGGAGAGAGATGATCGTTTTCTATCTGGAATAAATACAGTCAGGATTTAGAGTTAGTGTCAGATAAAGATGATAACATTAAGGTTTGTTCTAATGTTCATTCAAATGTTCTGATGTTAATAAAACATGTTAAAATGAATTTAATAGTTACAGTAATAAACAAGTTATTTTATAAAAGGTAGTTTTGCCATAAAAGTGTTAAATGTCAGGTCAAGAAAGACTCTATATTTATATTTCATAAAACCAAGTATTTTTTTCAGGAAATAGTTTGGAAGTTCAACTTTAATATCAGGAGATCCATTTTGTTGACTTGATGTTAAAATTCACTTCTGTGTTTTAGTCAAACTGGAGGTTATTTTAATGTTGAGGCAGGGGAGGAGTCATCGGCAGCTGAATGTCACTAATAAAGTAACTTAAAAAGTAACTAGTAATCTAACTTAGTTACTTTTAAAGTCAAGTAGTCTGTAAAGTAACTAAGTTACTTTTTAAGGGAGTAATCAGTAATCAGTAGTCGGATTACTTTTTCAAAGTAACTGTGGCAACACTGATCACTACTGAAACTGCAGCGGAGATGCCCCAGAACAGCTTGGTGTACAACACGATGATGAAGAGCAGCAGGAGTGTAGACTGTGTTTGTTAAGGTTAAAAGAAATCGAGTACCTGCAGGAAGAGAACCAGAAATTGAAACAGGAACTGGCAAAAAAGAAGTTAGATGAAGATTTCCTCAAAGACAACGACCCAAAAGTGAAATTCTACACAGGGCTCCCATCTTTTGCATTGCTAATGGGGGTGCTAGTGCAAATTCAACCCAGCTTACCAAATACTGACAGAAAGATTTCACATTTTCAGATGCTCTTGTTGACTCTCATGCGCTTAAGACTCAACCTACCACATGAACATGTTGCACACCTCTTTGATATTAGCCGGACAACTACATCAGCAGTGTTTAACAATACAGTAAATGTACTGTACGCTCATCTCAGCCCTTTGGTGCACTGGCCAGCAAGGCATTGCTTACAGGCCAGTATGCCACACCAGTTTGTTGAGATGTTTGGTCACTGAGTGACAGTTATTATTGACTGTTTTGAACTTTTTATAGAAAGAGCACAAAATTTACGTGCTAAAGCAGAGACGTATTCCACATACAAAAGTAGGCACACAATAAAATATATCATAGGCATCACACCACAAGGGACCATCTCGTTTATTTCTAATGGATGGGGAGGGCGTTCCAGTGACAAACGCATAGCTGAACAATCTGGTTTTCTCCAGAAGCTCTCACCGGGAGGCATAGTGCTTGCAGACCGGGGATTTGATATTAAAGAAAGTGTTGCCCTAAAGGGTGCAACTTTAAAAATTCCAGCATTTACCCGGGGCCGTAGTCAGCTACAGGCAAAAGATGTGGAGGAAACATGAAAACTTGCTCACGTCAGGATCCATGTTGAGCGGGTAATAGGGTGTGTGCGCTCCAAGTACACCATACTAAATGACACCATACGTTTAGGTGTGGTGGTGCCATGTGAAGGTGAAAACATGACTTTGCTAGATAAGATAGTCACTGTTTCATGTGCACTCACTAATATGTGCCCATGTTGTTTTGAATAAATAAAGCAATGACTGTTTTCCCATATGTTGTTTTGAAATGTTTGGCTGTACTGTTTATCCCCAAAGCAGCTAATAAAACACAGTGATTTAGAATTTTGCCTCTTTATTAATTAAGATTCAAAAACGAAATTTAACAATGTCAGTTTTAAAAAAAGACATTAAATTAAAGTCACATTTTCTAAAATTTAGACTAAACTGCAATAACTGAAACTGAAAAATAGACTACAAATTGTGCAAATACGGCAGTTTAAAACAGACATCCTACTCACATGGTCTAAAATATAGACTAAACTGAGCAATAACTCTAAAACAGAATAATAGACAAGAAATTGTGCAATAACAACGGTTTAAAATAAACATTCAAGTCACATGGTCTAAAATATAGACTAAACTGTGCAATAACTCTGAATAATAGACTACAAATTGTGCAATAACGGCAGTTTAAAATAGACATTCAAGTCACACGGTCTAAAATATAGAATAAACTGTGCAATAACTCTGAAACTGTGAAAAAAGACTACAAATTGTGCAATAATGGCAGTTTAAAATAAATACATTATAGTCATGTGGTCTGAAATACAAAATAAAAATTGTGTAAAACACATGATTTGAAATTATGTCAATTTCCTATAGTAAAAACAAAAAAATGTATAAATCTGACTGGAGATGGCTCCACTCTTAAACAACACTGAACTAGAAATACTGGTATTAAATCCAACCAGCAAAGTGTGAGAACCATGTCTAAAGGATGCTAACTACAATAGTTACCTTAACATGCTTTTTATTTCTTTTTCTGGCTGTGACTGTAACATCTGCAGAGTGCTCTTCCAGTGATTTGCTGGGTACCTGATCAGTGTAGTGTGTGGCTAAGAGCTCAGGCAGAACAACCTTGTAAAAAAAATCCTGAGCCAATGGTAACACTTGGCCCCACATGTTTACATCAGGCATAATACGTACAATGATTCTGGATTTGGTTGTCCACACACTTGTACTTGCTTGTAGTACTGGTGTGTCGTTTTCAGCTCCACTCTCCCATCTGTTAACTTGAGACAGAACTTTTCATCCTCACAGGTCTGCAGAAGGTTGCGGTGTTTATATGGGCACTTGATTTCCACACAGCCTTTTCCACAGCACTCACATTGCACCAGAGCATCAGGGGTGGCACCCAATTCCGGGAATATGGGGTTGATGATGAAACCACACTTCTTTACTTTAAACTCTCTGTGCTGCAGCTTGCTTTGTGAGGTGTACCATTCTTTTGCTGTGTCTTCATTTTCTTTACCCCATTTCATTGGTAGTGGTTCAGTATGTGATGGTCGATGTGGCATTTTTTGTGGGTAGCACACCTTCTTCACAGTTGATAATGCAGACGTGGTTATGGAGGTGGACACAACCGCATGTATGTTGGACGCTGTGATTCTTCCTGCTCGTGCTGTGTGCCAAAATTCACATTTGTGCTGGTCCTTGTGTAGTGTTTAGAAATAACAGTTATTTTAACTACACTACATAATGGCGTTGCCAGCCATGTTTTAAACTGTAATGGCATTGCCAACCAGTTTAAGTACAAAATTAATACCTAAAAAAAGGATTAATAACTATAAGCTCTTTAATGACTGAACTCCATTTTCCCTGCCAAGAAGCACACACAGTCCTTGCTGATAAGATAAGCGTTGCCACCTCATCACTGAAGCCAAGTCTGATACTTGTTAAGCTGTTTCACTTCATGTCTGTTTTCACAGTTAAATGTCTGTTTGTGTATGTTAGGGTTTTTAGTGTTTGGGACCATATAAACTCATGTAACCCTTATAAAGCAGAAGTGAGATTCTCTGTTCTGTTTAGCATGCATTTCTTTACAGGCTACGTGCAGCCCCAGTGGAAGGTTTCATTCCCCTTGGCACACAGACTGTGTTTATCAATAGTCTGTGTGTGGGGGAACGTGACCGGTCATTGGGCAAGAAGAACAACGCTGAGTGGGAGACTAAGAGGACAGTGACCCCTCGTTATGTGTATTTTAGCTTGTTGATGTACGGGCCAGGTCAAAGACTGCCTTTGAACCTGACGTGGTGATGATGCTCAACCAGACTGTGAGCGGAGACTGCCTCCAGCTCTTATGAAATGTATTGTGCAACGCTTCTTTAATAAAAGGCTGCTCGCAGGGAACAGAGTCAGAGTTGGTCGGTAAGAGAAACAACGCAGTTAGTTGTCCTCCGACTGACTCTCCTTCTCTGCGCTGGGAAAACCTTAATTCCTGTCTCCTCTCTGATTATTCGGTTCTTTAGGGTTCTGGAAAAATACCCAACATCTCTGGTGCAGTGACCCGCTGCAGCGAGCGCTCCTGCCGGACTTCGGTGAGGGACCGTCTGCGGCCGCACTTCTGAAAGACCCGTCCCTGAATTGGAGTTCCACGGGCCGGTCCTCCTAGCATCGCCCTCGTCCTGCAGCATTCGCTCGCCTGCACACGGTCCGGTTCACGAACCGTGTATCGGGGGGAGGTAATTATATTTATAATACGCACCTAACATCTAAACTAGGTCTAAAAAATAAGTGAAAAGTAATAAAGAACAGGGTATTGTTACGTTGGTTCTGCATTTTTTCTGAAAAACCTGAGAAGTCAGGTCACTGGGAGGCCAGTGTAAAATTACTGAGAAGTCAGTAATATTAAAGACTGAAAAACCTGAGAGGTCAGGTCACTGGGAGACCAGTGTAAAATTACTGAGAGGTCAGTAATAAAAGGGAATAAGCTGAGACGTCAGCAACCCGATAAAAGAAAAGAATATAAGGGTCGGAGTTCCAAGGAGAATTTCCACTTATAACACAAGGGCTGAGGGAATCTCCCGCTTGTGTAAAATCCGAACCAACGTGACATAAAATCATAAATCCCTCCCCAGGAAGGATCATATAGCCAGATTGGACACATAACCTTTGCATTATTCGTTCCCAACATATGATTGGGAACGAAGAAGCAGAAGGCGTCTCCAATAGATCCTAGTTTACTTTACACCACACTGCTTTAGCACTCCGTACATAAGGAGTCAAAATAGATGCACAAAATTACATGATCACACAAAACTATACGATCACTAATAATTAAATGCCCCCTTTTAAGTTATCTCAGGAAACGTACGGAATAATTTTATTTGTAACGTTTTGTAACGTTTCTTTACTTAGTAGTGCGTACTGCACTCCTTTAAACTAAACTCACTTGAGCTACAGCAGGTGCTAGTTGCCTCACTAGGGAAAGATTGGCACAGAGTTCGAGGGGACTTTAACCCCAACCCAGTAACTCTGTACCAGAATGCAGGTCAGAACAACCAAGGAGCCGCAGTAGCGGCCCTGCTAGAGCCAGTCCTGGCACGAGCCAGAACCGCGTTTCGCCCTAGAGCTAATTATGCACACCTAGCAGGGATAAAACAAAAGGAAGATGAGACCTGTGAGGACTTTAAACAGCGATATGAAGTTCAATTCAAAATACACAGTGACATTCCCCAAAGTGACCAAGATAATTCTGCCTACCAACAGCAGCTTCAAAATGGGCTCCTACACGGACTATTGCCTGAAATAACGCGACACGTTAAAAACCACCTCGTTACGTGGGAGACATGTTCAGTAACTGACTTGATGACACACGCCCGACATGCAGTGACAGTGCTCAAAGAAAAGAAAGACAGAAAAAACGGAGGAAATAGCTCAGGACCAGCAGTTTTCATGAATGAAACTGAAGTGTTTTATCAAGGAAAGTTTAGAGGAAGTCAAGGACAGCCCAGAGGAGGTTTCAGAGGACAAAATAGAGGAAGAGGAAGAGGAAAATATGTACCTGAGAGCGTAGAAGACATGGAATGTTGGAACTGTGGAAAGAAAGGACACTTGGCACGGGACTGCCCAGAGCAGAAACGTCAAGGAAGACGAGATGACAGAAGGTTCAGAGGTAATAGGGACTGACGCCAGCAGAGTAACTTGAAGGATGACTTAAAGGATGTTGAAATAGTGGAATGTTGTGGAGCATGGGAACTCCTAAATATGCTTAAAGAAAAACCTTATGTAACCCTCGAGGTAAACGGGCAAAAATTAGAGTTTCTATGTGATACTGGAGCCTGTAGAACTGTGCTTGCGGGAAAAAATCATTTAATTCCTTCTAAAAATTACATATCAGTAAGATCAGCTAATGGAGCGGTGTCTAAAACAAAATTATCCTGTCCAGCTGCCTTCACAGATTTAGAAACAGGCCTGTCAATAAAAACCAGTGTGGTCTTGTCCCCAGACTGCCCAGTCAACCTGTTGGGGCGGGACCTTTTAACTGCTCTTAAAATCTCAATAGTCCCCATAAAAGATTGAATGAGAGCAAGGAGAGACTATGAAAATGATGACACTTTCTGGTCTCATGTAGACCCACCAACTCCAGATGAGCAGACAGGAGTTTATTATTCCTTAGACTTGATACCCGGCCAAAATAACAGTGAAATAAACCAACTCTTTGCAGAAGCAAACACCGTTCTCTCAAAACCACAAGATTTTATGCCCAGTTCTGGATTACACGTAACTGTAGCAATAAAGCCCGAACAAGATAAACAAATGGAGGAAGCTTTTATGCCATATACCCCCACTGTGGTAGCATTAACCGCCTTATACACCGATGGACTAAGCAATATGGCTGCTAAAGCATTAATAAATACCCATCATGCAGTGTTCCACAATCTACCCACTGTCGCTCACCTGTCCCTGACAAAAGCCTCGAACAAAAGATGGAAAGATTTAGGTTGTATGGTTACTTCAGGTGAAACTGCTACAGATTTTCTGCCAGTAGGAGGAAACTCCTGCTGGGAATACAGTCAATCAACGCTGCTGTACAGGGAACGAATAACTCAAGCAGTAATATGTCAAACCGCAGTGCACCCCTTAAAAGGATGACAAGATGACGCAGTCTTTTTGTCAGCTGATGATGAAAAACTGATTTCACATTTCCCTGAAAACTTTTGGGCTTCAGGACCCGGAGATGTAGGAAAATTAGAAACGATAGCACCAGTGGAAATTAAACCAAAATCCGCATATAGGCCTAGAGAAAGGCAGTATCCACTAAAACCTGAGGCTGAAGAAGGAATCAAACCAGTAATACAAGAACTATTAAAAGCTGGAGTTATAGTTAAATGCCCAGAGGCAGCCTGTAATACCCCAATTTGGCCAGTGAAAAAAGCAGATGGAAAAACATGGAGGTTAGTTCAAGATCTAAGGAGAGTAAATGCAGCAGTACAGACCAGGGCACCAAACATTCCAGACCCGCATACGTTGTTAAACTCGTTAAAACCAGAAATGAAATACTTCACTGTGGTAGACATCAGTAATGCATTTTTTAGCATATTGGTGAATAAAAACTCACAGCATTGGTTTGCATTTACGTTTGAAAAAATAAAATATACTTTCACGCGATTAAGCCAAGGCTTTGTAGACAGTCCTTCAATCTATACGGAAGCCATCATGAACTGCTTAGCTGACCTACATCTGTCAGACCAGAGTCAAATTCTAGTATATGTAGATGATATTCTGATAGCTTCTCCAGATTATGAAACCTGTTTAAATGATTCCCTAAGGACAATACAACACCTTGGAGACGCAGGAAACAAAATGAACAAAAAGAAACTCCAACTAGTACAAACAGAAGTCCAGTACTTATGCCACACCTTATCAGGAGAAGGAAAGAAGGTTCAACAAAAAAGGAAAGATTCTATCTTGCATGCACCTAAACCTGTAACTAAGAAACAAATGATGCAGTTTTTAGGGTTAGCAAACTACTGTAGGCAATTTATCCCTCATTATGCAGAAAAAACACAACCATTGTTGGAATTAATTCATGGAAAACAGATGCAGATGAATGAAAAAATTGAGTGGGACAAAATTGCAGAACAAAGCTTCACCACCATTAAGCAAGATATCTATAACAGCTCTACGTTGACCTTACCGGACTACTCAAAAGAATTCATACAGACTGTGGACTCTAAAAATGGGTTCATGACTTCTGTGTTGATGCAGAAGCATGGAGCCATTTTAAGACCACTTTGTTTTTATTCCAGGAAATTAGATCAGGTGGCTCACGCGCTACCTCTTTGCGTGCAGGCAGTGTGCGCGGCAGCCATGGCTGTGACGTGCTCTGCAGACGTGGTATTATTCCACCCATTAACTTTGTTAGTACCCCACGCAGTAGACGTTTTGCTACTACAGGGTAAATTAGGAGCACTGTCCCCAGCTCGTCATCTAAATTATACAGCCATCCTAATCTTACAGCCAAATGTTACGATTAAACGATGTAATGTCTTAAATCCAGCCACTTTACTTCCTACAGAGGAAGAAGGTGAACCACACAGTTGTGTAGAGGCCACTGAACAACTACAACTACCCAGACCTGACCTTAAAGACACACCTCAACCAGATGGATTGACTTGGTTTGTAGACGGTTCATGTTTTAAAGGACCTGATGGTCAAGCCAAGACAGGATATGCCGTAGTGGAACTTGAAGATCACATTGTAGAAGCAAAATCATTACCTATGCATTTTTCTGCCCAAGCTGCAGAGATAATTGCCTTAACTAGAGCATGTCAACTAGCAAAAGGGAAAACTTTGACTGTGTACACAGACTCTCAATATGCTTTCTCCACTCTGTTTAATTTTGCAAAACAATGGGAACGCAGGGGAATGGTTACATCTGCTGGCAAGACAATCACTCATGCAAAACTCTTGTCCGCATTGCTGTCAGCCATTAACCTCCCATACAAGCTTTCTGTGTGTAAATGTCAAGCTCACACATCTGGAACGGATGTGGTGTCAACCGGAAACCGCCTTGCCGACGAAGTTGCTAAATCAGCAGCAACGGGCACTTTTGGTTCCTCTGACTGCTATTCTCAACAAGACGTAACACTAATCGACCTAGAAGTTCTTCAAAATATGCAGACAAATGCCCCTGCAGTCGAAAGACGAAAATGGGAAATGAAAGGCGCAATAATAAACCAACAGGGTCTATATGTGATAAATGATAAACCCATTTTGCCCCAAGCTTTGTTTAAAACAGCTGCTATAACGAGCCATGGTAAATGTCATGTCTCGTCAGGGGGGATGGTAGAGATAATACAGCAACACTTTACCACATACAATTTACACAAATTTTTGAAAAATTTTTGTAGATCATGCCCCATTTGCGCAAAACATAACCCCCAGGGTAATTTAAGACCAAAAAGAGGCCGTTTCCCTGAACCAACACACCCGTTCCAGGTAATGCATATGGATTTTATTGAATTAACACAAAGTGGTCCTTATAAGTACTGTCTGGTTATGATAGATGCGTTTTCTAAATGGGTAGAAGTTGTCCCCTCTGCAAAATGCGATGCAATCACAGTTGCTAAAGCTATATGTAAAAATATAATTGCAGTACATGGCATTCCAGAAATGATCTATTCTGATAATGGAACACATTTTGTAAATGAAATAATTAAACATATGGCAGAGCACCTAGGCATCACCCTTAAGTTTCATTGTTCTTATCATCCGCAGGGGGCGGGGCTAGTTGAGAGAAATAATGCGACAATCAAGGGCAGACTCAGGAAATGCATGGAAGAAACTAAAAAGCCATGGCCTGAGTGCCTGGATTTGGTAAAACTGTATATGAGGATTACACCAAACAATACAGGGCTAACACCTTTTGAAATAATCTATGGTAGACCCTATAAACTTCCTATTTGCACCCCAGACATTGATAAAGCACAAGAGGAACATACCGTATTTGCCCGAATATAGGACGACCCTGATTATAAGACGACCCCCCTTTTCAAGACTAATCTTCAGAAAAAAAGACTAAATTCACTTTTTAAAGAAACAATTTTTATTGAAATTTTGAGAAAATAATTTAACTAATGCTACTAATAATTACAGACTGCTTTAATATTTGCTTATTAACAGTGGTGCACACAACTAGTCCACCAGTCCACTGTACTGATCTCTCTGCCCGAACGCACCTTTGCTGACCGGAGCTTTCACGGTCAGATTGTGCAACTTTGCGATCATCAGACACTGATGAACTTCACATCCAGTTGTGGAGCTGAGATGGAGTTTTCATGTAGGGGAAGCGTGTTTACACACACGCTGCTGCGGCAAAATGCACAGACACACACACACACACACACACAGCTGCGCCATGAACGAACAGACACACAAACCGGCTGCTGTGCCATGATGGCGCACACACACACAAACCCGCTTTTGCGCCATGATCGTGCAGACACACACACACACACAAACTCGCTTTTGCGCCATGATCGTGCAGACACACACACACAAACCCGCTTTTGCCCCATGATCGTACACACACACAAACCCACTGTTGCGCCATGATCACGCACACACACAAACCCGCTGTTACGCAATTATTGAGCAGACACACACACAACCCGCTTTTGCGCCATATCGTGCAGACACACACACAAACCCGCTTTTGCGCCATGATCGTACACACACACACAAACCCACTGTTGCGCCATGATCGCGCGCACACACAAACATGCTGTTGCGCCATGATCGCGCGCACACACAAACCTGCTGTATGTGTGAGGGAGTGTGTAGGTGTGTGTGTCGGGTGCATATAAAGAACGGTGAGACGGATGAGGTCCTGAGGGAGAATGCGTGTGTGAATCGAGCGAACGACGCGAGTCCTCACCTGTACAGTCTGCTGCTGAAAACACCTGCTGGGTCTGGACATTTTCTGGACATTTTAATCCTCAGTACTAGTAAACCTGTAACTTTGAACTAGGCCAGGCCCGGACCTCTGGAACCGCTCGCGGTCTGAGCTGCTTCCTGCCGCTTTGACCAAAAAGCCTGCGCCCTCCGCCTGAAAAACTAGGGCGCGATAATAAGACGACCCCCCCTTTTTCAAATTATTTTCAATGAAAAAAACCTCGTCTTATATGCGGGCAAATACGGTACTTTGGCAGACTACAGGAAAAAAGTTCTGATGAGCCACGAGTCCATAAAAATGAATGAACTGCCGAAAGACTCTTCTGTGTTACAGGAAGACCAAGCTTTGGTCAAACCTGGCGACTGGGTCCTCATCAGAGTGATCAAAAGGAAAAATTGGACTACACCCAAATGGGAGGGTCCTTGTTCTTCTGACCACGCCCACAGCTGTGAGAATTGCTGAAAGATCGTCCTGGATCCACCTGTCGCACTGCAAACTGGTGAAACCTCAACAATAAAAAGGACAATGAGATCCTTGCTGCTGCTCAGCTGCCTGCTGAGCAGCAGTGGAGTGCAGTGGTAAGTGACCAAACCTTGAACTATCCCGCTTGTCATGAAAGACATGATGGACCTGTAAGTCAGACCCAGCTGCCTGAAGGAGTACAGGTAAAGTGTCAGGTCGACTGGCTCCTAGGTGGCAATTCTTATGTCGTCTGCAGGATTCACAGGTCCAAGGTCAACCTAAAGATCTATAAATGGTCCTGGCACCACTCAGGAACTCCACACCCACTGGTTGCCTGTGATCCAACATGTGAAGGATACCAGTGTGAGACCTGTGGAGACAGACACAGGTTGACTGTGTATCAGACGGATGCAGGTGAAGATGTGTATCTTAACGTCCACCCGACTGAGGCCGTTGATGAAGGGTGGTATGAACTCAGGGTTGAAACTGATCAAGGAACTTTTCTGAGAAATGTTTTCTTTCAGGAGCATCCTTTGAGACGACTAAGAGCACTGGTTCCACACCACACACCTGCAGACAATGTGTGGTACAAAATGGCTATACTAACCGCCAGACGTCTGGGTTTCAACTCAAGTTGCTATGTGTGTTCATTCATTCCTCACCATTCACAAGAAAACCCCACAATGTATGCTGTACCCTTGAATACCACAAGTACAATATGCTCTTTAATGGTTCTCCTGAATAACCGACGCTCAGCAAACGCTACAGCCAAGGAAGAGGCACGTTCCTGGTTTCCCCAGTGTGGGGAAGCCCCTATGAAATGGAAGTCTTCTAAAGACTTTGCTGAAACAACCAATGCGTCCCTAGCAGTGGGACTTCCTTTTTTCCGCCACCAGAAGATGCCACCGTTCTGTTTCTCATGGGCATGTGATAATAACAGCTTTCAGCTTGGACGATCCGACTGCATAGAAACTGTACATCTCTCCAGTAAGGCTCCCTCTTCTAGTCCTTTGTGGAATGTCTCAGCAGGCTTTAATCAATCAGACATAGCCTATGTGAATTTGACTTATTTTAATTCCTTAGAAAATCTGAAGGCTACCACACCCTATCCGTTCCCCATTTTTCTACCAAATAGCCAAGGGTTCGGTACTCCTGAGGGACACATATGGCAATGTGGACCCAGGCACTACCTCTATCTGCCTAAAAACTGGTGTGGAGTCTGTAGTCTAGCTAGATTGGTCCCGTCCTCATATGTATTCACTGAGTCGGCCCTTGATTCCCACTCTAGGTTAATAAAGAGAGATTTTAAACCAATTCAGGTATATAAGCCCTTTACTGATAATGATGGGAGGAAGCCCCTCTACGGAGATGCAGAGGGGTTTCTTCACACCATATTCCCTATGATAGGAACTGCAGAACTGACTAAGTGTGGTGGTGTCTTGAAAATATAACTGAAATTCTGGATAATGTTGTTTCACAAATGGTAAAAGATCCTGAAATTGTCGCCCTTAGGACCATGGCGTTGCAGCATCGGATGGCGTTGGACCTCCTTTTTGCCTCCCAGGGCGGCCTGTGTGTAGTTGTGGGCGTAGATCACTGTTGTACTTACATTCCAGACTCTCGTGAAAACTGGACCATGATCCATGATAAGGTTAAGAATTTAGGAGAGTTTTTACAATCTCAGGAATCTAGTTCAAAGCCGTGGACTTTTATGTCCTGGATCACATCTGGCACCTGGTGGCAGGTAATGGTTAAGGTGCTGACGCCATTTCTTGCTATCTTACTTGTTTTCTGTGGTTTTATGGTGTGTGTGATTCCCTGTATTAAGGCTCTGGTGAAGAAAACCATAGGAGATGCTTTTGTACAGTATACCCTTTTACAGAGAGAAGACACTCACACTACTAATCATACCTACGATAACGTTGCTGACCCTGATACTCACGTTGCTGACCCTGACTCTGACTATGTCCCTCTGAGACCCGTACGTACCTATGTTAATCTAGATAACCTAGGAAATTACACACAACTTAATCGTTAAAATGAGACTAATATTACATCAGTATTACATTATGAGACATTAGAACAATTAATTTTCCTAATAGTGATACTGGTAGAAGTAGTCTTAGATTTAGATTTATCCGTGACCAGAGATGACTTCATTAATTAAAATAATTTAGTTTACGGGTGCCTTTGATTATGCAGTCACAGACGGGACAGTTTTAATTCATCACTCATTTCATTAAAAGCTTTCTTTGCAGCATTTCTGATTTTATCCAACACTCTGGTATGATTCATCAACTGAAAATCCTGTTAGGAAGAGGTTGTTTGAGGATGTTACGTAAGAGGTTGTTTTATTTTACCATTTACTCACATTATGTTCGTATGATTACAAAATGCTTGCTAGAACGCTTATTTGTTCTAGTTTTGTTTAAGACAAAAGAATTTTGACAGAGTACTTATTTTCTCTGTTTTTGTTGTCTGTTCATGTATTTGTCAAGTGTGTTTGTTGTTCGTTTATATGCTCCTCAGGGGGGAGATGTTAGGGTTTTTAGTGTTTGGGACCATATAAACTCATGTAACCCTTATAAAGCAGAAGTGAGATTCTCTGTTCTGTTTAGCATGCATTTCTTTACAGGCTACGTGCAGCCCCAGTGGAAGGTTTCATTCCCCTTGGCACACAGACTGTGTTTATCAATAGTCTGTGTGTGGGGGAACGTGACCGGTCATTGGGCAAGAAGAACAACGCTGAGTGGGAGACTAAGAGGACAGTGACCCCTCGTTATGTGTATTTTAGCTTGTTGATGTACGGGCCAGGTCAAAGACTGCCTTTGAACCTGACGTGGTGATGATGCTCAACCAGACTGTGAGCGGAGACTGCCTCCAGCTCTTATGAAATGTATTGTGCAACGCTTCTTTAATAAAAGGCTGCTCGCAGGGAACAGAGTCAGAGTTGGTCGGTAAGAGAAACAACGCGGTTAGTTGTCCTCCGACTGACTCTCCTTCTCTGCGCTGGGAAAACCTTAATTCCTGTCTCCTCTCTGATTATTCGGTTCTTTAGGGTTCTGGAAAAATACCCAACAGTGTAACTTGTGTATGCTTGGTGACAAAAGTTTTCCGACGTGGAGACAATAAGGTTCCGGCTAAGTTCTAAGCTGTTTATCAGACGGTTAACACGACGTCTAACAACGCGTGGCCTAAATCCGACGTCCAGAGACAAACCAGGTAGAGACCTGTTGTCCTTCGTCAAAAAATCTCGTGCGTTTTCACGACGAGTTTTTAGGTAGCATCGGCTGAGTACGTCCCCCGAGCTAACCGCTAAATAGGTAAATATCCGCTGATTCCGCTAAACAACGTCGCTTTTATCCGTCTTCCATCACCTCGTTTAACTCTTTGTCTCAGAGACACATCACTTCATTCCATTTGTTGAGCTCAACTCTTTCTTTCTCCTTCAGTGAATTATCTTCATCAGAATAAACATGTCTGGACAAAAAGAAATAAACGAGGGTAGACGCCTCACCTCAGAAGAAATTGCCAACTTTATAGTAAAAATGGAGACGTTTGTACCTGAACCAAGGTACCCAAAAAAGCTATCTGCTTTTTTCAGGAAATTTGACAGGCTCATGGAAAACTACCCTGACACATGTTTAGAAGACAAGATCTTTCTTCTTGATAACATCACAAACATAATGGTGGGTATGTTTATTGATCGTCAGTTACCACACACGAAGAGTGACTTTGACAGGCTACGTAGAGCTATCGCCAAATACTTCTACCGTGATGAGGAAGCTGCAGGCCTCCCGGCTGTGAGGCCCGAGCAGTCTCTCCCTCAGACTCCTGCCACAGCGAGTGCAGAAAAGACATTCACCCCAGAGGTGACTCCCGTCTGCCCACCTCCGCGGTTGGTGCTGAAGCCCCCAGCATATAGAGTTTCTGTGTCTAAGGGTCCAACCACTGTTTCACCTGCAATTTCTCAACTGCAGGAGATGGCGGAGCGATTCAAAAAAGACTTGCCAGATCCTAATGATCCTCGATGTATTCGTAGGTTTCTCATTCTGATCGACACCCAAAGCCTTGAAGGCTGGAAAAAGGCCAGTCTCGTTCGACGCGCTGCGAGTGGTTCGTTGAAGACGGTCATAGACTCTCTGCCATGGAAAATCATAGAAAACTTTGACCTACTACGTCAAGCCATCTTAGATCATTTTCCAATGCCTGATCTTACAGATGCTAGTCCATCTACTGCATCTGATCCACCAATCTCAGATTCCATCACTGAGAAAAGGGGGGGTCACAACACAACCTGATCCTCCTCTAACAACATCTGACCTTCCAGTGTCAAGCCCAGACCCTCCAGTGGTCAACGCTGACGCTCCTGAGTCCAACATCTCTCTGCTTCCCTCAGAGTCGGGCAGTTCTCCGAAGTCCGGCACAGAGCCCGTCCCGCTCCCCGCGGAATCGGCCAGCCCTCAGGCGCCCCAGACTGAATCCCCTCTCTTAACAGAAGAACCCGAGGAGCTCCCACTCAGTCCGCAGGAACCCCTTCTGCTCCCCGCAGAATTGGTCAGCCCTGCTGGACCTCGAGGTGAGCCTCCTCCTCCTCAAGTAGAACAGGTCAACTCTACTCTGTCACCAGTAGAACCAGAGGAAATCTCACTCAGTCCTCAGGTGCCCCAAGCTGAACTCGTTCTGCTCCCCGCAGAACCAGACTGCCCTACGGCACCTCACTCTGAGCCTCCTCCCACTGGACCTCAAGGTAAACCTCCTCTTCCCCCGGAAGTGCAGGTTAAGACTCCTCTGTCACAGACAGAACCCATCATTCTTCTTTGCAGTCCTCCTGCAATTAAGAACAGACTCAAGGCCACCCTCTCAGGTGTGACCTCTTCTCACACACCCCTGGTGGTTCCTCCAAACGGACCTCAACCACTCTTTCACCCTTCATCATTCAGTCTCCGCCTCCCGAGCGTTCGATACGTCGGCCCGGCGATGCTTTTGATGTTAACGATGTGTGCAGTCGTGTCCTCCGACGCGACTTCTAAGTCTCCCAGACTCACCTTTGACCCTGGTCCTACAAAAACGACCTTTCTCAAAGATCAGTCTTACCCGGTTATGACAAACTCTAACCTATGGAGAACTAACAACGACCTCATCCTCCACGCAAAGGGGGGTGACGTTTCTTTAAGACTCTTTTTCACTCCAACTAATGAGTCCCTGTGTTCTCTGACTCCTAACACCAGCTGTCTCCCTTTTCTGTTTGATTGGCGTGAATGTGTGTCCATGTTTTTGCCTCCTTAAACCATGTGTTATTAACCATGTGTTTTATTGATAAACAGACTTGGTCGAGCTGTTGACGTCGCCTGCTGTACTCCAGTCAGCTGTGCATCCATCCTGGTAAACACTAAGCCAGAGTTCCTTTATTTTACAGCCTAATGCTGTATTCATTTAGTAAAATTACTTTATGTTTAAATCAGACTTAATGTTTAATTTTCTACTATTTACACCAAGGGAGTAGATTTGCTCTTGACATTGGTGGGGACCAGGACGGAACGGGGGGAATTTACGGATTTATCGTTAAATCTAAAAAAAACCTGTATATTTCTACATTATAGTTTCTTTTAGCTTTTTACAGCTATGAGAGCAGTATTAAGTCTTATTTAAAATATAAATCTAATCTGGTTCTTGTATTTTCCTTGAAATACAGTGTTTTATGTAATATTAATTATCCATGCACATTGGGTTGTTTTTAGTTTAATAAAATCCACACAGGAAAACCTTATAACTGACTTTAAAACAAAGTCTGTTCCCTAAAACAGTGAACAGAACTACTGACCCACAGCCCCCATCCAAACCCAGCTAGCAGCTGATGACCTCCATCCACTACAAACAGGACAGGTCTAGTCCTGCAACTGGAGGACTTTTTACTGATCATCATGCATTTTGGAATGAACTTCCTTTAGTTTTAAGCTGTATAGACAGTCTGGATGCCTTTAAAAAGCAGTTGAAGACCCAATTATTTAAAACTGCTTTTAACTAAATCTTTTATGTTCTCTTATTTGTGTTTAGCCATTTTGATTTTTAATGATATTTTTTATTTGTTTTATTAATTTTATTTGTTTTATAGTCTTTTATTTTGTCTAAGAAATCTTAACCTGTCCTTTATTATTTCATTTCTTTTAATAGTATTTTATTTTATCTTGATGCTTTTGGTTCTTTGTCTTTTAATCAGGTTTAATTCTGTTTTTTGTGAAGCACTTTGTGATTTTTGTCTGTGAAAGCTGCTATAGAAATAAACTTTACTTACTTACTTACATGCCCTCAAACGCAACACCTGCTTTCGTTGATTTATTCTCCAAACTTTAACTAATAAACAGTTTAAGTTTAAATGATTTATGGTTAAATCCAAAAACTCTATAATTTTTCATTAAAAATGTATTTTACCTTTTAAGTAATTTCACATAAAGGATTTCTGCCTTGTTTGTTTCTGCATCTTAATGATACTGAGTGACAAAACGATCATTAAAAGCTGAACAGAGACCTGGACCTGACTGAGAGACCTGGACCTGACTGAGACCTGGACCTGCTAACAGGTCCAGAGAAACTAGATCAGACTGGACTGAAAATCCAGTTAACGTTCTGTTATATCTGACAGCTGGTCAGAAACTGTTTTTATCATCTGAGAAATATTTCCAAACTGAGAAAGTTGGTGTCAAAACCTGAACTGGAAATGGTTCTTCATGCTTTGATCTCCTCCCGTCTAGATTACTGTAACACACTTTTCACATGTTTGAACCAAAAAGCCCTTGACCGCCTTCAGCTGGTCCAGAACTCTGCAGCGAGGCTCCTCACTGGAGCAAACAGGAAAGATCACATCACTCCTATTCTGAAGTCTCTGCACTGGTTACCTGTTAAATGTAGAGTTCATTTTAAAATCCTGACTCTAACTTTCAGGGCCCTACATGGTCAAGCTCCTCTTTATGTTACTGAACTGATAAAGCCGTACGCTCCAACCCGAGCTCTCAGGTCCACAGACCAGAATCTCCTAACAGTTCCAAGGACCAGATTTAAAAGTCGAGGTGATCGCTCCTTCCAGTCTGTTGCACCGCGACTTTGGAATGACCTTCCTTTAGTTTTACGCTGTATAGACAGTCTGGACTCCTTTAAAAAGCAGTTGAAGACCCAATTATTCAAAACTGCTTTTAAATAACTCTTTTGTGTTCTCTTGTTGTTGTTTAATGATTTTGATTTGTAATGATATTTTGTTTGTTTTATTGATTTTATTTGTTTTATCATGTTTGATTCTGTTTTCTGTGAAGCACTTTGTGATTTTTTCTGTGAAAGGTGCTATATAAATAAACTTTACTTACTTACTTACTTATTTTGTTTTAAGGTCATAATCGAGATGTTCTCTGATGCTTTTGACCTGATGTGTAAATACAACCTCTACAGCTGTCCGTCAGCTGGTTGTTATGACAACGGCGCGAGCTGCGAGTCTGGCAAAGCGCGAGACAGAAAAGAGAGTTTCTGCTTCCTCCTTAGTCTGAGCGATTAAACAGGAAGTGCAGATTTAAGCATGCCGTCCTGCAGCGCTGGTCCCGGATTGGTCCGGTCCAAAGTTAACATCACGACTGGTAAAATGCCCGATGGCCAGTCCAGTCCGCTCCACAGCAGGTCCTGTCAGCTCGGCGCGGGCCGCGAGGGGCTCACGTTGGTCGATCAGAGACACACCTCCAAGCCCGCAGAGGCAGGGGAGCGTGGCATACAGCGTCTCGCTCCGCTGCTGCACATATGGTGGGGACGCAACGCTATTTCTGCATCCTTGGATCAAATTATTGGTGGGGACAATTCAGTGATTTCTGAATATTGGTGGGGACACGTCCCCTCCGTCCATGCCAAATTTACGCCCTTGATTTACACAGTTATTTCATAATAATTACTGTAAAGGCGAGCCAAGTCAATTTTAATTTATTCCCCTTAAATCAAATTTAGGGATATAAAAATATACTTTAGGTCATTTAAAACAAAATGTCCTCTAAAACTTTAGATTTCAGATCTGATATGACTGATTTTACTATTTCCAAAACTCAATTTTTGGTTATTAAAAACTCAATCCTTAGTTTACTAAGTTATTTCCAAAACTTTAAATAGTTTAAACTTAGTTTAAAATATGACGTAATGTCTTTCCAAATTCACTTTAAAAGTGTCACTCCTAGAGTAACCTCATGGGAGTGAAGTCAATCTCTTCAGAGTTTTATACAAATAATAGAGCTCTTAAATCATTTAAATAGGTTAAATCTTTAATTAAATGCAATGGCATGACACATAGCCTTATTTTAAAATTAGAATAATTTAATTTTTCTAGTTTATTTTAACCAAATCTGCCCTACATTCACACATGTTGAATGCCCTCCATCAGATTGTGGTTGTTTTGCTCTGCTGTGCCTCTGCTCTACTCTTCTGTCCAGCCGCCGGACGTCCAAGGTCCCAACTGGTCTCGTCTGCGACTCATCTGCCGACGCTGTTCTGGGTTGAAGATCTTCCTCAACGACGTCTCCGCTGCTGCCTACTCCTTCACAAACTGCCCCACTCTTCAGTCTCCTGGCATCGTTTGGATCGGTGCCCTACTCCTGATTCTGTTCTGTTGTGGGATGCTCAACATTCCTGAAGGTCATCGACACAGGTTCCCCTGTGTCTGGTAAACTCAAACTCTGATTCATTTTTGATTGACTCTGTCTGTTGGAAAGGTACCACAAACCTTTCCTCCCTTTTGGTTCATGATGATCAATGACGTCCTCCGTCATCGGATTTGGTATTTCAAGGCAACGACCTTCTGCTAGGAGCCCTTGACCTTGAAATAAAGGGGGGATATGTAGCCTCACCAAATAGGCTATATCCTCTGACCTTTGACCTCTGTTGACCATCACAACAATAATCCATTTCTTTCCCAATAACTTGGAATACAATGACTCTTGGATTATGTTTTAACCTGAATCAAAATCCCTACAGGTGTCCAACTGTCCACTTTCAGGTGTCCATCTCCCAGATGACCTTAACTGGACACTAGCTGGTCTAATAAAACAGTCTTTGTAAAGAAGTCTCTTCTTTAAAACCACAGACTGGTGTTCCAACTGTAATCTCTTGTTTACAGAACAGCCGCCTGTAGTGTTCCTGCTCCAAGGGAATTTGCCCTCTCATTCACTCAAAGTGTTATAATGCTTCTCTGCTATGTCATGCATTTCTACATTTATAATGTGAGTGTTTAACGGGCAGAAGTCATATGTGAGTTGGTAACTCCTTCACAGTCCCCTACCCAATCAGATCCATCCACAACTTCACTAACTCAGTTTTGATTAGTACACTTAATATTTTCTGATTGGTTGAATTTAAGATAACGTAGTCGCAAAACTAATATTCAGTTCCGGTACAAGTCAGTCTTGTTTTTGGTCTTTTGCTACAATCTTTTGTTACAGTCAGTCTTGTCTGAGCCTGAAAGCAGTCGGAGCTGCTATGCTGCTATCTTAGCTGAACCTCTATCAGCTTTGAACAAGGCCTTGAGAGACCTGCTTGTGTCTCTCCCTCTCGTCTCTCCCTCACCATGGGAACTGATCAGAAATGACTTCAGCATGCCTGCTGAAATGCCTCCCTTGGCTGACTGGGACGTATCCACGGACTGTCCGGCGAGGTCCTCGGCGGCCACGCCTTCCAGGACCACCACTCCGAGTCTGGGGACTCCAGCCTCAGCTCGTGGAGAAACCAACGCCTGCCAGATCCAGGAGCGTCCACCTTTCAGTGAGCGAACACCACTTTCTGATCGAGAGGTTTGCTTTGATAAAGCTTAATTCTTCCACTCTAAATTAAGCCAAAACTAAATCCCATTCCAACCTCAAATTAGCCCTAAATTGACTCTTAAAGTCCCAACTAGGTTAACTAAATTAACTAACTTCCCTAGTCATTAAAACATATGCTACGGTCTGTTAAAACTCACAATTAACCTATCTTTAACATCCTCAACATGTTAAAGAATATTAATTGTGTTTACATCAAACTTTCAAACTGTCTTATCTGTCTGTGTTCTTAGGTTTTTCAAATTAAATGGTTGTTCAATCTTATCTGGTCTCAGCTTCACATTATTAATAAGGTATTTCAATTCACTGTACTCTTTCAAAGAACCTAAAGATACCTTCAATAAATATTAGCTATTATCAGGGTTAAATGACAGTTTATCACTTTTCATTATAAACCAGAAATAAGTTCTAATGTTTATCTGAAGAGGGTGTAGTTAAAATAACTAAGTTATTTCTAAACGCTACATAATGGCGAGCTACGCCAGGTTTTAACTACACTTGGTTTTCTCCTCCAGTGCCTCTGCCTCTGCTTCAGACACAGCAACAAAGTGTTTCAGATGCTCACAGCGCTGCAGAAGGACAGATCATCTGTGGGTCATTGAGACGGAGGAGTGATTTGGGGAGGATACAAGTGGCAGAATTCGTCCATAACAGAGCGGAGTCCTGACCCATGTGCATGCATAAGATCTGTGAGAGGTTTTAACTCTGTCAGTGTGCTTTGTTGTGGTTGTCTGCCACCAGTACGAGACCTTGTGTTTGGTACGGAACACTCACTTTGTCCTTCACTGATGGATTGGTCCAGTTCCCATTTCCTCGCTGAACTGGTGGTGTAGTTGATGGTGTGGCCCGGGACCCCTTGCACTTTGTTGACATTTGAAGACATTATCCAGTAGGCCGGAACATCTGTAGGTGTGATGTTTCCTCGTAGGCGAACTGCAGTTTCAATTTTGTACAGGAGAGCTGCAACATGAACACACTTCTCAGCCACACCAGCCATACATGTGCAATGGGCACTCTCAACCTCCCCAGTAGATTTAATGATCACCCAGGGCTGAAGAGGCTTTGGCTGAGGCACATGGAGTGATTCACCTGAAACAGGGAATGCAGAGAAACATGTTTTAAAGCAGTGGCTCCCAAACTTTTCAGCTTTGGATACTCAAAACAGCAGTTATCAAGACATGTGACCACTGGTTTCTCTCATTTGAAAAAATAAACAATGATCTCGTCTCGTCTCGTCTTCTTCCGCTTATCCGGGTCCGGGTCGCGGGGGCAGCATCCCAATCAGGGAGTCCCAGACGGTCTTCTCCCCAGCCACTTCTACCAGCTCCTCCGGCAGGATCCCAAGGCGCTCCAGGGCCAAACCAGAGACATATTTTCTCCAGCGTGTCCTGGGTCGACCCGGGGGCCTCCTGCCGGCAGGACATGCCTGAAACACCTCCCTGGGGAGGCGTCCAGGGGGCATCCTAACAAGATGCCCAAACCACCTCAACTGGCTCCTTTCGACATGGAGGAGCAGCGGTTCTACTCCGAGTCTCTCCCGAATGTCCGAGCTCCTCACCCTATCCCTAAGGCTGAGCCCGGCCACCCTGCGGAGAAAACTCATTTCGGCCGCTTGTATCCGCGATCTCGTTCTTTCGGTCATTACCCAAAGCTCATGACCATAGGTGAGGATTGGGAGGTAGATCGATCGGTAAATCGAGAGCCTTGCTTTCCGGCTCAGCTCCTTCTTCACCACAACAGACCGGTTCAGCGTCCGCATCACTGCAGACGCTGCCCCAATCCGCCTGTCGATCTCCCGCTCCCTCTGTCCCTCACTTGTGAACAAGACCCCGAGATACTTGAACTCCTCCACTTGAGGCAGGATCTCTCTCCCGACCTGGAGTTGGCAAGCCACCCTTTTCCGACCGAGAACCATAGCCTAAGACTTGGAGGTGCTGATCCTCATCCCAGCCGCTTCACACTCAGCTGCGAACCTCCCCAGCAAGAGCTGTAGGTCAGAGCCTGATGAAGCTAGGAGGACCACATCATCTGCAAAAAGCAGAGACGAGATTCTCCTGTCACCAAACTCAACACCCTCCACACCACGGCTGCGCCTAGAAATCCTGTCCATAAAGGTTATGAACAGGACCGGTGACAAAGGGCAGCCCTGGCGGAGTCCAACCCTCACAGGGAACAGGTCCGACTTACTGCCGGCTATGCGGACCAGACTCACACTCCTCTGGTACAGGGACTGAATGGCCCTTAACAAAAGACCATCCACCCCGTACTCCTGGAGCGCCCCCCACAGGGTGTCCCTAGGGACACGGTCATAAGCCTTCTCCAAATCCACAAAACACATGTGGATTGGTTGGGCAAACTCCCATGACCCCTCCATCACCCTAGCGAGGGTAAAGAGCTGGTCCACAGTTCCACGACCAGGACGAAAACCACATTGCTCCTCTTCTATCTGAGGTTCAACTATCGACCGGACCTTCCTCTCCAGTACCCTGGAGTAGACCTTCCCAGGGAGGCTGAGGAGTGTGATCCCCCTATAGTTGGAACACACCCTCTGGTCCCCCTTCTTAAAAATGGGAACCACCACCCCGGTCTGCCACTCAACAGGGACTGCCCCCGATGACCACGCAATGTTGCAGAGACGTGTCAACCACGACAGTCCTACAACATCCATAGCTTTCAGATACCCAGGTCGGATCTCATCCACCCCCGGGGCTCCGCCACTGCGTAGTTTTTTGACTACCTCAGCGACTTCTGCCCCAGAGATTGGACAGTCCATCCCCAGTTCTCCCAGCTCTGGTTCCTCATAGGAATGCGTGTCGGTGGGATTGAGGAGCTCCTCAAAGTATTCCTTCCACCGCCCGACTATAGCCCCAGTTGATGTCAGCAGCTCCCCGTCCCCACTGTAAACAGTGTGAGCGAGTTGCCGCCTTCCTCCCCTGAGGTGTCGGATGGTTTGCCAGAACCTTTTTGGAGCCGACCGATAGTCTTTCTCCATGGTCTCGCCGAACTCCTCCCAAGCTCGATATTTTGCCTCGGAAACTGCCACTGCTGCACCCCGCTTGGCCCTCCGATACCCATCAGCTGCCTCTGGAGACCCACAGACTAGCCATGCCTTGTAGGCCTCCTTCTTCAGCCTGACGGCTCCCCTAACCTCTGGTGTCCACCAGCGGGTACGGGGG
>SSNR01000337.1:72311-88835 GCA_006937965.1 Callopanchax toddi
GATCCAACCTGGGTATCTCAAGGCGATGGATGTTGTAGGTCTGTCATGGCTGACACGTCTCTGCAACATTGCGTGGTAATCGGGGGCAGTTCCTGTGGAGTGGCAAACCGGGGTGGTGGTTCCCATTTTTAAGAAGGGGGACCAGAGGGTGTGTTCCAACTATAGGGGGATCACACTCCTCAGCCTCCCTGGAAAGGTCTACTCCAGGGTACTGGAGAAGAGGTTCCGGTCGATGGTTGAATCTCGGATTGAAGAGGAGCAATGTGGTTTTCGTCCTGGTCGTGGAACTGTGGACCAGCTCTTTTACCCTCGCTAGGGTGATGGAGGGGTCATGGGAGTTTGCCAAACCAATCCACATGTGTTTTGTGGATTTGGAGAAGGCTTATGACCGTGTCCCCAGGGGCACCCTGTGGGGGGCGCTCCAGGAGTATGGGGTTGATGGTCTTTTGTTAAGGGCCATTCAGTCCCTGTACCAGAGGAGTGTGAGTCTGGTCCGCATAGCCGGCAGTAAGTCGGACCTGTTCCCAGTGAGGGTTGGACTCCGCCAGGGCTGCCCTTTGTCACCGGTCCTGTTCATAACCTTTATGGACAGGATTTCTAGGCGCAGCCGTGGTGTGGAGGGGGTGGAGTTTGGTGACAGGAGAATCGCGTCTCTGCTTTTTGCGGATGATGTGGTCCTCCTAGCTTCATCGAGCTCTGACCTTCAGCTCTTGCTGGAGAGGTTCGCAGCCGAGTGTGAAGCGGCTGGGATGAGGATCAGCACCTCCAAATCTGAGGCCATGGTTCTCGACCGGAAAAAGGTGGATTGCCAACTCCGGGTCGGGAGAGAGGTCCTGCCTCAAGTGGAGGAGTTCAAGTATCTCGGGGTCTTGTTCACGAGTGAGGGAAGGAGGGAGCGGGAGATCGACAGGCGGATTGGGGCAGCGTCTGCAGTGATGTGGACGCTGAACCGGTCTGTTGTGGTAAAGAGAGAGCTGAGCCAGAAAGCAAGGCTCTCGATTTACCAGTCGGTCTACGTCCCAATCCTCACCTATGGTCATGAGCTTTGGGTAGTGACCGAAAGAACGAGATCGCGGATACAAGCGGCTGAAATGAGTTTTCTCCGCAGGGTGGCCGGGCTCAGCCTTAGGGATAGGGTAAGAAGCTCGGACATCCGGGAGAGACTCGGAGTAGAGTCGCTGCTCCTCCATATCGAAAGGAGCCAGTTGAGGTGGTTCGGGCATCTGGTAAGGATGCCTCCTGGACGCCTCCCTCGGGAGGTGTTCTGGGCATGTCCTGCCGGCAGGAGGCCCCCAGGTCGACCCAGGACAACCTGGAGGAAATACATCTTCAGTTTGGCCTGGGAACGCCTGGGCGTCCCAGCTGAGGAGCTGGTGGACTTGGCCGGGGAGAAGGTGGCCTGGGCTGCCCGACTTGGAATGCTGCCCCCGCGACCCGGACCCGGATAAGCGGAAGAAGGCGAGGCGAGGCGAAGGAGTTGAATAAACATGACACAAATAAAAACAGACTTAGGCAAAGACAGATTTAAACAGATGAGTCTTTAGCATCTTCTTAAATGAATCTACTGAGTCCACAGACCTCAGTGAGAGTGGAAAAGAGTTTCAGAGCCTTCCAGATGAAAAGGCTCTGTCTCCTTTGGTTTTCAGTCTGGTTTTGGGAACTGAAAGCAGACCTTGGTCAGAGATCCTGAGGGACCTGGAGGGAGTGTAAGGTTCTAGAAATGCACTAATGTAGGCTGGAGCTGGTGCTGGAGCTTGCTGGACTTCTGGAGTCCGCACCAATGCAGACTTCAGTGGAGTGCGTTGCGAAGGTGGAAAAGGGGGTGGGTAAAAAGAAACAGATTTTCTACTCAAGATAATTGGGACATCCTACGCACTCGTGCACCTCTGCGGAAACGTGCAATTGAGGGCCACAAGGGTGGAAGTGCGAGTATTGGGACAGGGCCTAGACGGCACAAAAATGTCGTCCATTTGACAGTTCAAAGGTCAGAACCTCTCCTGACCAAAAACAACAGAACCTATTTGTCATTCCAGACATAAACAGATTTCTGTTTTTAGAAATAAAAACAGCAAGAAGTGTTGTCTGACTGATCCACTGAGGTACTGGACTGAATTTAGAGTCCAGTTAACAACCAAACAAAATACAACAATTGAACAGAACTGAAGCTGTTCATGCTCCACAGCTGAGACTCAACACCAATGACCAGAAACCTGAAATGTACTATTGTTGTAGTGAAGTCTGCCATGTTACATTGTTCTGTATCTGATCCTTTAATAAAGATTGGATTTTAAAAGACTGAAAAACTTTACAATCTGTTTATAAAGCTTTTGCGAAGAATAAATCTATAAAATCACCCAATGCAACCAACAGAAATACAAACCTGTTGATTTTGGGATTTTTTTTTTCCTCAGGTCAAAAACTTCTTTGAAGTATATTTTAGGCTATGGAATTGTCTCATTTCTAAAATCCATCATATAGTGATATTGCTGCTAAGTTACAACCGTAAAAGAAAAACAATAAAAAGGACTGGAACTCAAGTTGCTGGTGCTAAGCTAACACGAATAATAAAAGGGGCAACACTGACCAGTGTCTGGCAGTAGTGAACAAGGTAAACAGAGCAAAACAAGCCAGACCTTTGTGTGACCCATTCATGTGACGAGTCTGTGTGGAACTGAAAGCGTATGCAAACTAGCAGGAAGGTAACCGGTAAGAAAGAGGCTTTAAAGGGATACTCCACCGGTTTTTTGTCTATTGTCATATTCCTCAGAGTTAGATAAGTGGGCAAAACCAATCTGTAAACAGCCCAGCCATTTTCCTGATCCGGCAGGTGGATATTCGCCTCCCTTTAGCATTAGCTTAGTGTAAAACACTGTAAGTGAATGGTACCCAATAGCATGCTAGTAGGTACCATTCACTTACAGTTACTTACTTTATTCATTAAATAGCGAATGTCTTTGTTATGATTATGGCCAAACAATAGACCACAATCTGAACAATCTGACTAAATTCTGACTTTAATCTCAGAATTCTGAGATTAAAGTCAGAATTCTGCTCATTATATTTTTTTTCTTTTAGGTGGCCCTATCCTCTTCCGTAATTTTATGTATTTTATTATCTCATTCTTTCTATGTGTATGCCTGGAAACTTATCTTGCTGCTATTCTTGGCCAGGGCGCTCTTGGAAAAGAGATTTTTAATCTCAATGAGGTTTACTCCTGGATAAATAAAGGTTTTGATTGATTGAATCAACCTGACCAACACTAAAGCCATTCATTCAGAATTAAACATAATAGATAAAGGAAACAATCTATTTATCAGCCCTTAAAGCTGCACTCTGGATTATTTCATCAAGAGAGCAGTTTTTGAATCTAGCGTCCAAAGGCTCCTCCTCAAAACATCTCGACACGCGCGTCCGGTCGCATGTGCGCGCGTGCACATGGCGCATATACTTCGGGCATAAGCTGTACAGCTCAATGTGTAGGGTTTAATCACTCACAGTTCACAATCTTATTCCAACAATACTACGAGGGTCTGATGAGCCCTCTCTGTCCCTGCTGCTTCTGATATTAGCTCTGTTAGCAGAGAGCTGCTGCTGGACTCTGAAGCTGAACTTGACTCGGCCCTGGATGAACTTTCTGACCAAAATAAACGCGTAACCCTGTCAAGCCTTGCCATTCTGTGAGGTGAAAGGTTTAAAAATAAAAATAAATCCATCTTTATCTGGAGAATGGGTAGGTTTTTAGTAGAAATGAGCTGTGAGTCCTCAGTGAACGAGACTGTAAACTGAGAAACACACGGAGCGTCCTGTACGACAGCGCCCCCTACTGGTACAGGTTTGGTCGATGCGCGTGCATGTTGAGAGAATGCAGAAATTTGAATTTCATTGGCTGAAAAATGTTGGCGGCAAGAAATAATGGAAAGGGGTCTCTAGGAGGAAGGAGGGTCTTCATCAGAATGACAGATGTTGTGGAACTCAACCCATAGATCATAGTTTAGACCTGAAATATCATTTAAAACATTTAGAAAACTTTGATACAGAGAAAAATAATCCAGAGAGCCGCTTTAAATGCCAGAAATTTCATTTTTTTATTTATCTAATGCAGAAACTTTGAAGTAGAAACTAAGTTTCCAGACTGGTTTAGTTTTGTCCTAAAACTTCAGAAATAAAGACTTTCAGCAGCAAACTGAATCCCAGCAGACATTTCTGAGACTCTGTCCTCAGTAAAGACACATTCCCATTAGTTGTTTGCTTTCATACCGATTCTGTGGAGGTTGACTTGTGGTTTCCAGCT
This sequence comes from Callopanchax toddi, assembly GCA_006937965.1. Lineage (NCBI taxonomy): Eukaryota > Metazoa > Chordata > Actinopteri > Cyprinodontiformes > Nothobranchiidae > Callopanchax > Callopanchax toddi. The sequence goes on from SSNR01000337.1 coordinate 76,603, forward strand.
GATGTCCAGCAGTCTACGCTGACGGTGGATCTCTTCCTCCAACTGGACAACTGGACGATGGTTTGTTTAAACTCTGAGAATATTTCTCCAGCAGCAGCAGCGAGTCGCTCGCTGATAAACTCTCTCAGATGCTGAACTGCAGACATTGTTGCTGCAGAGACTCAAACCTTCAGCTCACACACCAAAACACAACAAGCTGCTAGCGGTTTCAGTTTCCCTCTGACACCCTCCACCGGAAATTGTTGTAATGGAGGTTGGAAACAAACGTTTCGGATTAATACTGCCCCCTGCCGGAAGCTCTGAGATCTACACGGAAAATCCTTGTTTTCTATCACGTTTTCAGTCTGAACACCAGGTTTCACTATGAGCTGATTGAAAGTTTAAGAAAGTGTGAAGTCTCCTGAGCTGCAGCAGCTAGAGCTCTACATTCTGCTCTGCATGTTGACAAAGAAACAGTTTCTGGCTTCTTAGTTTTACAACAAATAACAGGGTGCCAGGGAACGGAAGATGACCCTGGTGTACAGTAGAATATTTGTAGAGATCACTGATTACTTGAACCAATTTAAATTCCTCATCTCTGAGCATTTGACATGATTTTCCTAAATTTAATAGATATGATTCTGATCTTGTACTTTTCACAGTAAGAGTGAATTTTAAAGTATTTTAAATTCAATAGTTCTGCATTAAATTATATCAACACATTATCAGGTTCCTCAGTTAGAAATTGTCTCTCAAGGGGGCAACTAAGACCCAAAAAACAAAAACGGTCCCAGGAACTCAATAGAAAGCTCAAATAAAAACACACAGACTGTTTCTTTCACCTTTAATGACACTGTCTTTATAAATACAAGTTTCCTTTTCATTCATCTCATAAAATCTTTGAAGTTTAGACTCAGCATGTGCAGCTTAAATGTAAATTTTAATTTGAAAACGCAATAAAGGAAATTGTGTTTAGAGAGTAATGATCTGTTTTCTGGACTGAGACAGGTCATAAAATCAAAGTTTTAACGTGTCAAAAAAGTTTAAACTCCACAGATAAAAGAAAGTTTCATTAGAAGGTTTTATCATTTATTCTTTCATGAATATATGAGAAATAATAAAACCACCTGTGCGTTACAAAATCTGAGCCACACATCAATCATTCCCAATATAAAAAAACTACTGTTCCCTCTGATAAACCTACAAGAAACTTTATTTCACTCTAATTATTCAGAGCACTGAAGACGCAGTGTTGATGGAGGTGGTGTTCCACTAGGCTGTGTACAGGACACCTGCAGTTTTCAGACAATCACAGCTCCATTTTACCATCATCTGTTACACTGAATATTGTTTTCATTAAATTCTTCATGCAAGGAACTGTGAGCGTTCCCAAAATAGTTCTTAAAAAAAGTTGATACACAACAGAGAACAGTTTGAGGTTAGGTACAGTTTGCATGCAACTGGCTGTCATACATGCACAAACAACCCTCGGAAAAAGTGGTTTTAGAAGAACAAGTCAAAACAAAAATGTTTTCTTTCTGGGTGCACAAGTTGACTAAAACGTCACGGTAAAACAAGGTTTAATAGCGTCTAACTTGGATTATTTGCTTACAGGCACTATTTTCCATTATTTTATTTCATACAAGATGTCTTTCAGTGCACGCTTCTGGGTAAAATTATCATTGCGTAAAGGTCCGAGATTAAATCAGAGAATCTGTGCATCAAACCTTCTGGGTAAAATTCTCAGGGAAAACACCTTTAGATGAAATATTTTTCTTCTGCATCCAGTGAGACTCCTTCAGACCTAGGAGCCAGCCATCATCCTGCAGACACAAAAACACCACAAACATCAGAAATATCTCCTCAGTCCTAAAAGCTCTAAATAATCACTATCAGAGTAACTCTAACCCCGAGCCATTCAATAAGCAGCCTGTGGGCCAAATGCGGCCCACACAACCCATATATCTGGCCCACCAGCTATATATGAACTTTTGTTTGTTTTGCATGAATGTGTGTGTGTGTGTGTGTGTGTGTGTGTGTGTGTGTGTGTGTGTGTGTGTGTGTGTGTGTGTGTGTGTGTGTGTGTGTGTGTGTGTGTGTGTGTGTGTGCGTGCGTGCGTGCGTGCGTGTAGGCCTGCACATGCCCCTAAACACTAACTTTTAACCATCTAATGTTATTTGAACCTGGGTCTTCCAGGTAGTAGGTGGGTTTCTCTACCTCTAGGCTGCAGTCTCTGCCTTTAAAATGTTGTTCTATGCTCATGATGACAAGCTGTGGTTTTGTAATAAAATCAAATAGACCCCCTCATCCGGCCACCGGAGTCTCCACGGCGTGTCATGTGGCCTGTCCCGGTTCGTAATTGAATGCCCCTGCTCTAACCTGTTCATCTGGGTTGTCAAAAGCCAAAACCAGCACAACGTCTCCAATGTTCAGCTCCAGCTCGTCGTTGTCCGTGGCAGTGTACTCATGAATCGCTTTAACCTGGAGGACGAACAGATCAGCATTAAAACCTAAATTAATCCCAAGTCTGCTCTCATTGAAGAGGACTCACCTTGTAGAGGAACCCTGGAGGTAGTTCATCATTGGAGCTTATGCTAACGGAGTTCTGTTTGAAAAAATACACAAAAAAGTTGGGAAATATTAGTGAAGAGGTTTGTGTGAAACTACAAAACGGCAAAGACAAAGTAGAAATAAAGAGGAAAAACTTCAGGGAGGACAGCGTTTTTTTAGTATTTCCATCCTTCAACTCTACCTCCTCCTCCTCTCCCCATCCACCCTGACCCCCAACAGCACCATCACCCCAGGTGGGTTCGCTGTATGACTGAGCTGCGTGTCCTCGTTCCTCGGTCCAGTCCTCCGTCTCGTCCCAGTTGGGCTGAGTGTAGTCCTGAAAGCTGCTTTCCTGGTAACTCCGAGCCTCGTCTGAGTCCTGCTCATCATCATGCCGGGGAACCTGCTCTGCAGCGGTCTGCTCTCGCTGTAACACCAATGGTTGTGTTGGATCACAAGGGAGTATGGAATCCAAAGGATGGACAGAAGGGCGGACAGCAAAAAGGAGGTGCCAGATGAGCGTTTGAGTTGAAATAGTAAAGGATTTGACCAGGTGCAGGATTTTACAGAGGCAGGAAGAGTTTATATCACAGGCCATATGGATAAAGATATAGAAACATACTGTTGCTGTGATTTTCTACAAACACATGAAGAACTCACCCACAAGTCCCATGTTGGTGTCTAGCATGGAGCAGTAAGGAACAAGAGGAAAAACATTGAACATCAGTCTTTCTACGAGTTTGTTCCTAATCCTTCATAACCTCACCGACACTCTGGGGGACTAATTGCCTGAACCAAAAGAAATTGGGACGTCTTTCTTTAGTTCTTGAAAAGTTTCACACTTTCTCCTTGTCAGCAACATGACCTCCCATCCTATGGCCTGTTTGGGTCGCTGCCACGTCCCCAAGAGCCAAGAAAGGACGTTCTGTGGTTTTCAGTACCAGCGTTTTATGGTTTATGGGGATTTTTTTTTACATGAATTTGAGAAATTAGTAAATTCTTTGATGCACTTATTAGTTTAAAGAAGAAGTAATTTAAGTTTTTAGTTTGCTGTTATGGAGAAATGTATTTAATTCTGACATCACAAAGGTTCAAAAAGTACAATTGAGAAAACCTGTAAAGACTTAGGACCGCATGCACAGTGACGCTGACTCAACTCAGATATGACACATGCAAAGTCACACAGTGAAGAGGATGAAGGTTATTCACAAAACACACACACACACACACACACACACACACACACACAGAAGATGTGTTTACATGCAACAAGACAATGATTTTTACTGAGTAGGACTCTGAAAACATAAATTTAATGAACACACACTTCCAGCAGTATTCCTCACACATCTGGCCTTAAGACCACATACACTGACCTTCAGAGCTGGAGATGTGATGGGCTGTGAAACCTCAACATCCCAGTTTAGCAGGTTCAACCCTGACCAGGGCTCACACTGATATGTGCACACACATCCTCATGTTATGGGTGGTCAAAACCTCAACAACTGTCATCAAATCATTTGAAGCAACTAAGCCGATTTTTTAGTTCTGTTGTTTTAAATTAAACTATTTTTTCTTCATAAAAACTTATGGTTTGTGATTAAAATCTGCCATATTGATATAATAAATACTTTAAATGAATAATAATACATTTGACCATAAATGTAAAACTAAGGTAACAAGGATTTAAAACTAGATTTAGGGATGTGGAGTTACTCAGGGTTTAGTCCTCAGTCCCTTCCGAAAACTCCATGTTTCCACAATGTCAAATTACAGAAACCCTCCAAATATTTTTCTCTTTCTTTAATAATAAACACATCAGTTAGCTGATGTAGCAAAATGTCTGATCCCATATGCTAACACAGCAACAGGTAACAAAATCAGCATGTAAAGAAAGCTTGGTTGGCTCCTTGTTGAAATTAACCTACAGATTCTTCAAAATAAATGATGAACCCTTTGCAGATGGATCTTTTCTTCTGGTTTTAGTCTGACCTGCAGCGTTGTGTCCTCTGTGTTGGTCACGGGCTCCGAGGTCTCATCCTCTGACAGGACGACATTTTGCTTTTTTGCGTCCGGAGATGGCGTCAGTCTCGGAGGAGGCCGACTTGGAGGACCAAGTTTCTGCACCACCAGCGGTTCAAACACACAGGATGCACGTGCATGCATGCAAATAAGGATCCCATAGATATGTTAGAGACTAAATGTGGTTTCAAAGGTTAGTTACATTTTTATTGTGTTTGTCAGTTTGTTATAAATAATAAAAATCAGCAGCTGATGCAAACCTTAGGCCATAACACTGTACAAATATAAGGACATAAATACTATAAATATTTTCAAATGAGATGTGAAAAAAATTTAAATTACATGAAAATCACAATTTCAAATTTTTTTCTTAAATAAATGAATATCAACTGGCTTTAAAAGTACCTCATTTGAATGAAAAAGTGACTTGCAGGATGAAACACACGAGAGTAAATAATCAGTTTTTCATTAAGCCAGTGTCCAGGTGAGTATATGTATATTTGTTTACCTTAGGTGCCGAGTCTGCTGATTCGCTATGGTTTGTCTCCTCACTGAGGAGAGAGATTAGGACAAGAGGGAGGAAAAAAGGACAAAAATAAATAAATCAAAAATAATAAAATAAATAATAATAATAATAAAATAAAGAAAAAGTAAAGAAAAAGTAAAAATAAAAATAAAGATTCAAACTCCAAACAACACAACTGGCAGTTCTGAGTTTTGTCCACACAAGGGAATCAACTTGCCTCAAACACAGATCAGAACCAGTGAGGGAAATGAAAATAATCCAGAGTTCAGAGAAAAAACTTGCAAAAACAAATAAACAAACAAGCAAAAAATACCATTTAAAAAATAAAAAATAAATATAAATACATTCTGTAATATTTAAATTTACAAAAATATGAGTAAAGAGAAATAGAATTATGATAAACAATTTGTAAAATTAGAGATTTATTTCATTCAGGCTGTATAAATAAATGCAATTTATTCTCACTGGCAAACACAACAGATAGTCAATTTCAATTAAAAACATTTGAATTAAAAATTTCTACTGTCTTATTTTTATATATGACCTTATAATTATATAAATATGCATTTACTATTTTTTAATGGCAACATTTAAACCAAAAAACATGTAACATTATTAATAGTTTGTTGTTTTTTTTACAAAAAGTTATTTTTTAAATATTTAATAATAACTGGACTGGATTTATATAGTACCTTTCCAGACACCCAAAGCGCTTCACAGAAGTTCCATTACTCATTCACACTCTGGTGGTGGTAAACTATGTCTGTAGTCACAGCTGCCCTGGGGCAGTCTGACAGAAGTGAGGCTACCATTCTGTGCCATCGGCCCTTCTGACCACCACCAACATTCACACACAGGCAAGGTGGGTGAAGTGTCTTGCCCAAGGACACAACGACAATGTAACCCAGATGGAACTGGGGATTGAACCGGCGACCCTCCGGATGCCAGACCGGCCACTCTCCCAACTGAGCTACGTGCCGCCCCGATTTATTTCATGTCTGTTTCATTTGCTTCTACATGCAGTCAAGTTTCCATTGACTTAAACCTGGAATGCCTTGTAACAGGATCAAATCTGTTCCTCTGCAGGTCAGTGTATCTGAATTTAAATAATCAGATTCTGGGTCTGCAGGTTGTGTGTTTATAGTTTCCTGCACATGAAGTTCATAAACACACGCATGCAGCAGGATTTACCTTTTTGCACCATCTCCTTTCTTTGACACCGCTGCAGTAGCATCATTTCTGCAGCAGGGGGTGTCATAAGGTAAATGACTAATTTATTTTTGTTTCTAAATCTTTAAAGAACAAGACTGCACTTACTTGAGCAGTCGCTGCTCCTCCAGTTTGGTCATGATGTCATTCAGGTTTTGGCTGAGCTACAGAGACGTAGACGAGGAGCAGAAGTTACCACCGATCGATCCATTAAAACAAACTCTGATCCATTAAACTCATCACTCACTTTGCTCATTTCTCTGTGAAACTTCTCCTGATGATCTGCCAGGCTCTGGAATGTGCTAACATAGACGCCAACACGACTACACACACACACACACACACACACACACACACACACACACACACACACACACTAATTGTTACTGTTTGATCTGAGGGGTCGGAGGAAGTTCTGGTTGGTCAGCTTCTGACCTGTCCCACAGAGTTGGGAGCTCGTCTTGTAGCTCCACGTTCAGCTCCTCAAAGATTTTCTGAGCTCGACCCAGGTCCTCCTCTGCCTGCGCACGTGCACACACACACACACGCGTGCACACACACACACAAACACACACACACACACACATACACAAACACACACACACACACACACACACACACACACACACACACCATGAATAATACGTGTTCAGGATGGACACACACGGCATATAGACAAACACAAGGGTTCATACTGAACCTACAAAAACAAGTCTGAGAAGATTCATCTGACACTAAAAGCCTAATTATCATGATCATGTGGGTGGAGCTAATTAAGGTGGTCCAGGAGGTTAAAGAGTAGGAGATGAACCAGAGGGTCACCTGGTTGTAGGAGAGGTTAGTCTGAGCCACCTGGTGGGCAGAAATCAAACCTTGAGCCCAGCTGGGAGCCGCCATCTCCAACAGGGCTGCTGGCTAACCACACACACACACACACACACACACACACACACACACACACACACACACACCATGCAGGAGAGGAGGAGGAGGGGTGAGGAAGGATAGAGCAAGACAGAAAACAAAACAAACACGTTCATTAGTGAGTAGTAAGCAAGAGAAACAGTTAACAAAAGTGAATTAGCTGCAGGTTAAAATCAATCTAGATTAATTGATTTAAGGTGGAATGAATATTTAACTGCTTCAGTAGAGGAGCTTCTCATCTCTTATTTAGAAAAAAAAAGTTTTTAGTTTGGTTCACAGGATTCTGGGCATTCATCATAAAAAACAACTGATTTAAAGGTAAATAAACACAAAATGATTTAAACTGATGCAAAAACATCTTCCCCCACTTCATACCACCTTAAATCAAAACCATGCTCAATCACACACACATACAAACACACACACACACACACACACACACACACACACACACACACACACACACACACACACCATGAGCTGGTTACCTTGGCGATTTTGGCCTCATCCTTCTTCTTTCCTTTCTGTAGGGAGGAGAAATGATGGCGAGCGCTGTCGAAGTCCACCAGCTTCCTCTCACGCTTCGCTAGGCGGGCCTAAACAAAACAACACAAACACAACAACGACACAAAGTTGAACACAACACAAACATTCTACACCATCGGCCCTTCTGACCACCACCAACAGTCACACAGGCAAGGTGGGTGAAGTGTCTTGCCCAAGGACACAACGACAATCTAACCCAGCTGGAGCTGGGGATTGAGCTGGTGACCCTCTGGTTACCAGACCGGCCACTCTACCAACTGAGCTACACGCCGCCCCAATAACCACATTTAGAGGATGGATTTGTGTCTGTGTGTGTCTTTGTGTGTCTTTGTGTGTCTGTGTGTGTCTTTGTGTGTTTGGGTGTGTCTCTGGTCCTCAGACCCACCTTGACATCAGGAAACTGGACCAGGTAAGTGTCCACACAGAGCAGAGATTTGTCTGAGACGTTCTGGTGATAATCCAGCCACAGTGTGTCTGTGTCCTGAAACACACAACATGTCCATCATTACACTTTGTGTTGTTGTTGTTGTAATGCTGCTTTCTGCTCTTTCTCCTGTGTTGTTTTTATTCAAGAATGTAATAAAAACTTGAAATTTTAGCCCAAACTTGTCCTGTTAAATGTTTCATCTGAACATTTTTTGTTTCTCACAAATTCATGATTTTTTGTGTGAAACATTTCGTGTTGCTTTGGTCTCTTAAAATGTTTCTCAAATGTTTTCCTGGTTTCACACCATCTTGGTGCAACACAACAACAACACAGCACACACAGCCTTACAGTCTGACCCCTGACCCCTAAAACAAATCATTTTGACTTCCTGTCCTGTGAAGCTGAAGTGGTGCATCCCTCAGGGACTTGGACAGGACCAGGACCACCTCAGTGGTGATGCGGACTTGTTAGAGCTTTACCTCCAGGTTATAGTCCAGTTCTTTCTCTATCATCTCCTTCAGGTGAAGGAAGAGAACAGCATGCAGTTAGAGAGAAGGAAGAGAAAGAGAGTCAGCAGGAAGAACACACACCCTTCACACTCAGAGGAGTCACAGGGGTCACACAGAAGTCACAGCGAGTTCACACAGAGGTCACATGAAGTCTTCTCTCAGGATGTAAAGTTTTCCATCTCACCTCTGCCAGCGTGTCCATCTCCCCCTTACCAAACCAGTCCGGTTCGTACATGTCGGCCAGACAGTCCTGCAGCCGCCGCGATGCATCGTGCATCGCTGCAACACACACATAAACACACCTTACATTTCTGACCAACACAGTAGACTCCATCACTTTCTAAAGGGACACCAAAACATGACATCGCTCATCAAGGTCAGACCACTGAGGCAGATGTACCTTTGACTGCTGCCAGGTAGGCCTTCAGGTCCTTCTGCAGTTTGGTTCCTTCACCCTGAAACATTAAACACAGCGAGTGAGGAAGACGAGCTGCTTTAACATCTCTCTACAATCAACTGACGAAGATAAACGCCGCCGACCATCTGCTTGTTGAAGTTGGACACCAGTTCTTCAAAGGCTGCATCCCGTGTCTCATCCGCTTTACCCAGCTTCTGTAGAACCTGCAGGAGGAGGAGAGGAGCAGCGGGTCATCCGTCTGGTTTCTATCCATCTGTTCATCCATCCATCATCTCATCATAAAGGGCAGGCAGAAGGATTTGACAAGTTTTTAACTTTTGTGGGAGTTTTTATCAAAAAGCTTATTTTTGTTTCCAAGATATTTTAGTTTTTGTGTTTTTCAATATTTTTCCAGATGATATTATCAGTCATTTAACTAGATTTTCTACATTTAAGTAAAACAATTTTGCTTTAATTTGCAGTTTTTATTTACTTCATCAGAACATGTATTATTATTATTATTATTATTATTATTATTATTATTATTATTATTATTATTCTATGAAAATGTTTATTTATTTTAAAAACATAGTTTATATTTACAGTTTGTAACTAATACATTTTTCTTGATTCCTGTTTTATTTCACAAACTTAAACTTCTTGTTCTGGACCAGCTTTGGTCACCTTGTTTCCTCTCAGACCAGACCAGACCAAGCCAAGCCGTTTTGTGCTCTTGTTGTGTTCAGGTGAAGGAGGTCAGCAGCTAATCTGATCAGATGACTGACTGAGCGCATAGATGAGACTCCACCTCGTCACCTCCACCACCTGCTGCTCTAATCTGGTGACGGAGGGGACTTCCCCTCTGCTGCAGGATCCAAACACCTCCCTGAGTCAGGAGGGAGGTTGAACAGTTGTTCAGATCTAGATTTATTTCAGGAAAACCCAGCAGTTGTCTTCGGGTCTGAGGACGTTTTGATTTTTCTTCTTTTAGAATAATTAAAATGTTTTTACGTCCTCACAAAGACAGAAGAACAAACATATTTCTGCTGTCGGTGTTCAGTTTCAGTTCCTAAAATACCCAGAGCTTCTTTACAGGCAGGCAAGTTTTTTTTAGACTGACTAATATAGATGCCCTACCCACCCCACAGCACCTAGGCATGATGGGAGATGAGGGAGGAAAAGGGTGTTGCCCAAAAAGGACAGCTTTGATGAGTTTATTTGTCTCAGGAATCTGGACCTACTTATTTTTAAATTTTTTAAATTAAATAAAATCCTGTAAATAAACGTTATGTTTGTTCACACAAAATGAAAATAAAAAAAAACTAAATAAGATATTTGAAATAAAATATTCCTTAGTTTGTTTTTCTGTATATTTTTTACAGAATCAAGACAAACTCATTGTTGGTTTTTAATTAACATAATTCTGCAGCACATACCGGTACCTACTTTCACAACTTCAAAACTTTTTTTAAAGACAAAACTATTTTGAAAGTAAAAATTAGTAATGGTCACTTCATTTCTAAAAAAAAAATAAAATAAAAAATAAAATAAAAACATTTTCTGTCAGCAGCCACTAAAAACAAAACAAAAGGTAAAGATGTGGGAAGAAGTATCAACTTATATAAAAGAAACAAAAATGGTAAAAAAATAAATTGCAGCATAGCATACACACAGATAGTATACATATCCACAACATAATAGGATCCATATGATATAGTTACTCCTATGGACTTCTTTGCATTATTTCTGGCCGCCGAACTTTTTCAGCCAATAAAATTCAAATTTCTGCATTGTCGGCATTCTCATTCGCATGCATCGCTATAGCCATGCATTTGCATCAAGCAAACCTGTATCAGTAGGGGGCGCTCTCGTGGGGGGGTCTTCATCAGAATGACATATGTTGTGGAACTCTACCCATAGATCATAGTTTAGACCTGAAATATCATTTAAAACATTTAGAAAACTTTGATACATAGAAAAATAATCCTCCTAGCTGCTTTTATGTGCCATTTATTTTTCTGGCAATTCGAGAGGTAGATTTACTTCATCTCTATTGAATTTGGAGAGGCAATCTCTTATTTGTCTTTGTTATTAAGGTTATATGCTTTCTGCATATCTTGAAATGGATATTATCCTGGAAAAAACAGTTTATATTTTCAATACCTTTGGCATGCCAGCTTGGCCAATAGAACATTTCCCCCCAATTTTCAAATTTGGATTATTCTACACAGATGATGTAGCCAGTTAGCCTAGTATACTAGACTGTCAGTGACGGTTGTAGATATATAGTCTGTAGATAGTCTGCAGACTATATATCTACATATATAGTCTGGTTTACCAGGCTAGTAGCCAGTACGAAGGGACATGTTTTCTCTTTTCTATGCAGATGGTGCCATACGTTTCTGGTGTGAATCATAATTGGATTGGATTTACCGTAATTGTATCATTAAGATGTTGGGATAGAAAAAAAAAAGATGTTGGGATAGATAATCAAAGGCTTTAAATGGAGTATTTATTTCCCCTCTCCAAATCTACTCAGGTTGGCTTATTATTTTTGTTCGATATATGAGTTATTATTGTGCACCAGTAAAAGCTTTTTTGTATATCTACATATTTGGTAAACGTATACAGCCCACAATAGTCTGTTTTTGTCTGAAGTTTTTTCAGAGTCATTTTAGCCAAGCCAACTTTATTTATAAAGCACTTTAAAAACAGTTAAAACTGACCAAGGTGCTGAACAAAGAAATAAAAAATAAAACAGTAAAATCTCTAACAAAAGTAAAAACACATGTATAAAACCTAGGCAATGTAAAACACCACCATAAGAAAATCAATAAAAGTAACAGTCTATACTGGGTTAAAAGCCAAACGGAACAGATGGGTCTTCAGGGCAGATTTAAAAGTACTCAGTGACTTCGCCTTTCTAATGTGTAAAGGAAGAGCATTTCATCATTTCTGACCCGCATCTGCAAAAGCCCGATTCCCCCCGATGGATGGATGGATGGATGGATGGATGGATGGATGGATGGATGGATGGGTGGGTGGGTGGGTGGGTGGGTGGGTGAGTGAGTGAGTGAGTGAGTGAGTGAGTGAGTGAGTGAGTGAGTGAGTGAGTGAGTGAGTGAGTGAGTGAGTGAGTGAGT
>SSNR01000337.1:88897-186301 GCA_006937965.1 Callopanchax toddi
GAGTGAGTGAGTGAGTGAGTGAGTGAGTGAGTGAGTTAGGGAACAGTGGTGAACCTTCCCAGGAGTGGCTGGCTGACCAAAATTACCCCAAGAGCGCAGAGACAACTCATCCCAGAGGCCACAAAAGACCCCAGGACAACATCTAAAGAACTGCAGGCCTCACTTGCCTCAATTAAAGTCAGTGTTCACAACTCCACCATAAAAAATAGACTGGGCAAAAACGGCCTGCAGGGCAGATTTCCAAGGCGCAAACCACTTTTAAGCAAAAAGAACATTAAGGCTCGTCTCAATTTTGCTAAAAAAAACATCTCAATGATTGCCAAGACTTTTGGGAAAATACCTTGTGGACCGACGAGACAAAAGTTGAACTTTTTGGAAGGTGCGTGTCTCGTTACATCTGGCGTAAAAGTAACACAGCATTTCAGAAAAAGAACATCATACCAACAGTAAAACATGGTGGTGGTAGTGTTGATGGTCTGGGGATGTTTTGCTGCTTCAGGACCTGGAAGGCTTGCTGTGATAGATGGAACCATGAATTCTACTGTCTACCAAAAAATCCTGAAGGAGAATGTCCTGAAGGCCGTCTGTTCGTCAACTCAAGCTGAAGCCATCTTGGGTGCTGCAGCAGGACAATGACCCAAAACACACCAGCAAATCCACCTCTGAATGGCTGAAGAAAAACAAAATGAAGACTTTGGAGTGGCCTAGTCAAAGTCCTGACCTGAATCCTATTGAGATGTTGTGGCATGACCTTAAAAAGGCGCTTCATGCTAGAAAACCCTCAAGTAAAGCTGAATTACAACAATTCTGCAAAGATGAGTGGGCCAAACTTCCTCCAGAGCGCTGAAAAAGACTCGTTGCAAGTTATCGCAAACGCTTGATTGCAGTTATTGCTGCTAAGGGTGGCCCAACCAGTTATTAGGTTCAGGGGGCAATCACAGGGCCATGTGGGGTTTGGGAATTTTTTTCTCCCTAAATAATAAAAACCATCATTTAAAAACTGCATTTTGTGTTTACTTGTGTTATCTTTGACTAATAGTTAAATGTGTTTGATGATCAGAAACATTTTGTGTGACAAACATGCAAAAGAATAAGAAATCAGGAAGGGGGCAAATAGTTTTTCACACCACTGTATGTTGTGGTGATTAAAAAAGAAAACAAAATAAATCAATAAGGTCGTTCCCTCACAGCTCTCTAAAAACCTCAGCCAATCATACGTTTCGGACCAAAAGCAACTCTTGGACAATCCAGCTGTCTGTCTCGCTGAAGCGCCTCACTTCTGCACTTCCTTGGATCCTCCATTAGTAAGTACTGGAGCATTTTAAAGCAGAACATCCCAGAAGTGAGAGAAGGACAGAAACGGCCGACTGTTCGCGCTTCAATTTTAGTTAAAAAAATACCAGAGTTCCCAAAAGAAAAATACCTTTTCAGATAGCAGAAAACAAAAAATGCTTGGATGTAGAAAGAGGAAAAACCAGGGTGAACATTAGCATAGTGCTTCAACAACTGGTGTTTTGCATTCTATTGGTACGTTGGCAATGCACGTTCCCATGTCCAGGGGAGGTGCAACATGAGGATTATACCTGACGGGAGGGTGAGAAACTTTTATGAGTCACTTACCATGTGAATCATTTTTAGGGCCCATGTAGGTAAAGCATGGCATAGATTTCCTCTTGACATTGGTGGGGACCAGGACGGAACATGGGCTGGCGGGGGGTTCCGGCCCAAAGTTACCATCACCGGCAAAATGCCCGATGGCAAGCGGGTCGGCACGGGGGGCTTGCGCTGGTCAATCCAGACACATACGCCTCCTTCACCTGGACACAGGTCCATGCACAGCAGATTGCACAGCACCTCGGTCCTATAGGCTGCCTGTATTATTGGTGGGGATGCAGTGCTATTTCTGCATCCTTGGATCAAGTTATTGGGAGGGACAATTCAGTGATTGCTGGGTATTGGACACATCACCTCCGTCTATGCCAAATCTACCAGAAGGAGCGTTTATTACATTTTTATCTTCAGATTTTTACTGACGTAAAGTAAAACAACAAAAGATACAGATACATTAAATTTTTATTAAAATGTAAAAGCTTAAGTCCAATCCAAAGTATCTGTCTTTCATTAAGCAGGCTTTTATTTTAATTGCATGGAAATAATCCTTGCAGACTAGGGTTGCACAATTCTGGATAAAATAAGAATCACAATTTTTTTGCTTAGAATAGGGTTTATGCACGGTCACTTCCTGGTTACGATAGACCATCCCCCCTACTGTCGGGCTCAATGCATTCCTGTGGCAGACCGAACATAATGGAATTATTTACGCGTTTTTTGCATCACGGTAGACGATGTCCACCTGTATTTTGAAAAACACACAGAGACGTCTGCGAACAAGCGGGTGAAGGACTTTAATCTGTATATAACCAGCTTTATTGATGAATATGACGGTAAGCTAACAGCATTAGCTTGTAGCTTCCATCATCAAAAAACAGTGAGACAAATCTATATAGCCGTGATCGTGGGCTCCAACTGCTTCCCAACTTTCACTTTCTCTGGTCTAGCTGTACGTTATCAAACACCAAGTCTTCATTCACCAAAAGAATAGTTGTTCCAGTGAAATCAAATACGAACGGCGGCGCGCCTCCTCCTTTAGCCTCCTCCACTCGGCTCTTTGACTACTGTGCTGCAAAGTGTCGACTGCAGACACGGTGTGGTTAGAAATGATCACGTTTTCTCTTCTTAAGTTCACAATCCTTCCTTTTTGTAGTTATTTATTCAGTAGAAATGTGTGGAAACGGACTGATGAATTATATTCAGCTGATGCGGTACACAACAGAACACAGCAGCGTTCAGCTGTCGAGGCTTCCCGTCCGCTGATACTTATATGATGGCTTCATTTCTTAGTACTATAATATATATATCATACTGTACTATACTGTACTATCACTTAGTTTGATTATAAACAATATCTTTAGCTGGAAATGCACTCTAACTCTGGAAACCTTCACGTTTCAAACGGAACCGGAAATGGTCCCGTGAGTTAATTTTAAACCGGAAGTTCTACTAAGTACTCTGTGCCTATTGAGATCACGATTCTCTCAGGATTTTTTTCACTGCACATCAACTTCGTCACAGCTGACACTAAACATAAAAACAATAAATGTCTCCCTTGTCTTCTCTTATGAACACAATATTTAAATAACTTTAACAATAAGAATTTTTAACTTTTTCATTTGAGGGAGAAAGAGGAGCGCTTGTTTTCATGCAGATTATGTCACGGATCAAATGTGGTACAATCGTCATCTTCTTTTTTTAAGAATTGTTGTCATTTAGGAATGAGATTGCATACAAGTATGAATTGAGATCACGATTTTTTTAACAATTAATTGTGCAGCCCTATTGCAGACTTTTACTAAAAAGAAGACTTTAAAAAGCATTGTTTATAAAAGCTGACTAAATCCAGCAGCGTTGCTGAAGAAAGACCCAGATGCTGTTCTTGTTGCTCTACAAAACCATCGACCCATCAAATCCAGAGAATTTGATGCTTTTTATGCATTGTACTCACAAAGATTACACAGATTTAAAGATCCTTCTAATAAACCCAGAGTAAAATAAATTTAGCATTTTTTATATGAAAATTATATTTTTGTGGCCCACGTGTAATTTCAACTTGGTAATTTTGGCCCTCATCTTGAAAAGTTTGAAAAACACCTCTAGACTAAAGGAAACCCCAAAATCAGGGAAGACGTGTCTCCCCTGCAGGAAGCTAATTAAAGGCTCCTCAATCCTCATCCAGTTCAACTCAGAGGTCCATCTTCAGAGCCTGGAATGCCCCTAAATAAGCTCTGGGGTTAACACACCAGGAATGTGGATGCTGTTTTAGTCTGCAGAGCCATGGAGGCTGCAGCTGCTGCAGCTGCTGCTCATGGTTCATCCAGAAGCTGTTGAGAGCTCTAGTCAAACATCTAAATGGATCCTCAACACGGCAAACCTGCTCAAACCAGAACCAGAACAAAAATAAACTCAACCTACAATCTTCTGAGGATGGATGCTGGACGTTTTGGAACAGCTGAGTTAAATGTTTTTATTCTTTCTGCTCACATAATCAATCCGTGTTGTTTAATTGCTGCTTGATCCAGAACAACCTACTGAACTTTTAGAGACAAAGATGAATTTATAGGATGCAGAGTGTTGGGCCAGAAGCTGCTGCCATGAGAAGGAAGATGAGAATGAAATGTGCTGAAGATGAAGGTTTTGACTGACTGACAGCCGCTCCTGCTGCAGCTCTGAGGTGATTAAAGGCTAAAACCTCTGCAGCTTAAGCAACAGGAGTGATTAGAACGGACAATAATAACTCAGAGTCCAACAGACTGATGATCAGGTTTCACCTGCTCACTTTTAGGCTGCTTTCTCCTCCACTGACTGTAAAACAATCTAAGAATTCTAAATGACACTTTGATTATTTATGGAAGTGTTTGAGGTTTGTGTGTTTCATGCTTCATGTCTGAGTTCAGGAGATGATAAAGTACAAAACACTGCAAAACTCCTCTTTTCTTCTTAATTAAAGTGAAAATTGTACATTTTTGGAGAATTTTAGAGAGGGACTGCTGTGTTTAGGAGTTATTTTTAGGAAACTTTGGTGACGAATGAAAACCATCTGGAAAACTGTTTCTTCGACTTGAAATAAAAAAATATTCACATGGTTCTTCATGGTAATGAGTTTCAGAGTCATAACTTAAAATTCAAAGTCAGTTATTAGGTTTAAAGTCTGAATTTCTTCTACACAAAAGATGAAATCTCAGAACCTCCTGAGCTCTTATTACTGTTTTAAATTTTTTTCTTATTTCTGGGGATTTGCCCTGAACAGCATGTTGATGGACCTTTGACCTGCTCATCTCCAGGCCTAATTTGATTAATTAGGCTTAATGACCTCTTTTCCATAAAAAAAAAAAAATCAGTTTTACTGCTGAATTCAAACAGCTACACAAATACAGGTCAGAAATCTGTCAAAAGGTGCTCTATTGGCTCCACAGCAACAGGTGAATGAAGAAACTCACCCCTTAGCCTCCACCTAACCTCCCGTTAGCCTCCACCTAACCTCCCGCTGACCTCCACCCAACCTCCCGCTGACCTCCACCCAACCTCCCGCTGACCTCCACCCAACCTCCCGCTGACCTCCACCCAACCTCCCGCTGACCTCCACCCAACCTCCCGCTGACCTCCACCCAACCTCCCGTTGACCTCCACCCAACCTCCCGTTAACCTTCACCAGGCCCGTCGCAACAGGACAGGCAAACCAGGCAATTGCCTAGGGCCCCGAGCTGGTTAGGGCCCCCCAGAAAATGACTGTTTAAGAAATAAATGCAGTAACAAACTGTGTGAACTCAGTGCGCTGTCCCTTTAACACCAGGCACGCATGCGTCATGCTTCCCCAGACTTCCTCCTTCAGCCGACTTCTAAACGAGACGCGAGAAAGGCGGGGCATGAAAGTTCGCTCCCTGGCCATCCTATGTTTTGAAAATCTGCGGCAGCCGGCAACATTTGAAAATGGCGATTCAGCGAACAGCATGAAGCGATCACGAACTTATAGTTCGGAAAGCCAGAAAAAAAGTGTAAGGAAGATGAAGAAAAGAAACAACATGACAGTGGTAAGTGATCATGGATACATTTGGCCTACATGTTACAACAAAGAAGTAAACAAAATGAACCTGGATGACAGAATATTCATGTTTCCTAACACTCCTTCACATTCCAATGGCCCATCATCTGTGCTCTGTGCAGATGGTGATATCTTTACAAATGAAAGGCAGCAAATTGTCAGTGATCGAGTGGTTGATTTCAAACCAAGCAGCCAATTGGCTTAAAGTGATAATATGCAGTTTTGCTTGTTTTGGGCTCCCTCTGGTGTCCGTTTTAAATTACTGCATTAAACAAGTTACCAGATCGTTTCAGCTTCTAAACTGCTAAATAGACCCTGTGCACGAGAAAATGCTAACTTCCGGGTTTGAGACCGGATGTACTGTCTTTCGTTTCCTGTAGCTGTATTTGACGGTGAATCTTTACAGCGAAGATGGACTACAGAATCATGTCCAAATTACGAAAAGGAAAGGATCGGGTTAAAAAATGGTTGTTGTATATCAGAGGTCGCGCTAGACTTTTTGGTTTCCCGTCATTTTGACTGACAGGGTTTAAAAAATCCGGTCATAATCTATTTTTATCCGTCACTTATTAATTTTAAAAATTATAATAATTACATTTTCAGTAGCATTATTGCTCAAACACCGGGCCCATTTAGCACATAAATCCATAGGATTAGACTCTAAATTAGTCGATCAGTCAGTCATCATATAGACATTTCTAAAAACTCCGTTTGGAGTCGAGCGCCTCGCAGCGAGGTGCAGCTCTGTGCGCTCCGCGGGACTCTGATTACAGAATATTAACGTTCATTATGAGATCATGAGAGACAGTGAGAGAGGGTTGAGGGGTTCACATATTTTTCATTGAGATACTCGGGGGGAAAACCTGGCGCTGATGTTTAATGCAGACCTCCTCGCGTTTGGAGTCCAGTTCTATGTGCGCGCAGCTCGCCGAGCAGATTTTGCGTGTCAACAAGCCCCCACAGCCTATGAACGCTACTCTGAGGGCGCATTACAACAGGAAGTGTAGTTAATCCATATCTGATCGCGCACTGAGCACCGGATTGCAAAGGGGCGTTTGAGCGGTTCGGGTCTGACACCTGATGCGCTCTGGAGGACCAGTGTTCTTCTGCTGCAGAGCGCAGGACGTCTGGATCACAGGTCTGCACACAGCAGCACAGAACCTCAGTCTGGGCTGCAGGTATTGGTGGAGATGCTGCACTATTTCTGCATCCTTGGTTCGAATTATTAGAGGGGACAATTCAGTGATTTCCTATGACGGTATGGACGGGCAGGCTCGTGTGCAAACCTGTTAGAATGACCGGCGCCCTTCAGATCTTTCCGTCAAAGTAAAAAAAAAACAAACAAACAAAAAAAAACGGTTAAATATGGGAAATTTCCGGTTAACGGGACCCCTGCTATATATTAGGATTTACGATGGGGAAGGTTGTGAACACCTCATCTCTCTCTCATGAAATCATAAGGAACGTTAATATTATACGGTAATCAGAGTCCCGCAAAGCACACAGAGCTGTGCCTCAGCTGCTGCTGCACTGCGCTCCACTCCGGAGAGTTTTTATTTCTATATGATGACTGGCTGATGGACTAATTTAGTGTCTAATCCTATGGATTTATGTGCTAAATGGGCCCGGTGTTAGATCAATCGAATAGGAACCGAGCGATCTGCAGCTTCTAAACAGGTTCTCCAAACCGCGACCGTCAGTGGAGGATTACACAGCATGTAAACAAACCGTAAAAAAGCCTCAGCATATACACAAATAATTTACGTTTGTAAGGGTCTCAAACTATAAGTATTGACGATGGGGAGGGTTGTGACTTACCTTCAAAATGAGATAAATCCTGCGAAATGTAAAATGTGAAGCCTTTCTCTCGTTTGCTCTTTGACGCAGGGGAAAAACGATCAACAAGTCGGTGAACATCATCAACAGAAATATTAGGCAAATGCCCTAGACATCTAGAAGAATTTAAATCGCCGCTTAGTCCACTCATTTTGTCGACTTCTTCGGGAATACAAGACAGTAAATAGGGTGCGACCAGGCGAGAATATCAAACCGGAAATAATACACTGTACAGGAGTCTTCCCACCGGAAGTAGCATATGCTAACGTGCACAGGGTCTATCCCCATGAAACTGGTACTCTGGTAAAAGAAACTGGTTAAAGTTTTGCAATCATAAACAGTGTGTTCATGCTGTAGCTCTCTTGGGGGCAGGGTGGGGGGTGGAGTCAAGGTACATTTTGACGTGGGGAGGGGGGGGGGGCCCACAGTCCATCTTGCCTAGGGCCCCCAAATACCTTGAAACGGCCCTGACCTTCACCTAACCTCCCATTAATTTCCAACTAACCCCCTTTAACCTGCCCCTAACTTCCCCCTAATCTCCCCTCGCCCCTTTATTCAGCCTGTTACAGTAGACACGCGGAACCCGCCTCTTTTATTTAACAGTAACAATAAAGTTTCAACCTGAGCTTTCAGTCTGGATTTCAGTTCAGAGGCTGTAAAAACGTCTAAACCCAGGTCTGGATCATTCAAATTTCTTCTGACACTAAAACATCTAACTCTGCTGTGTCCCGTTACCGATCCGGTATAAACTGGAGAACCTAAGGATCCAGTTTCACCGTAGCACGGTGTCCTACCTTCTCCTGCGCCCTGCTGAGTCTCTTCTGGACGTTCAGGGCCAGTTTCCCGGCGGTGACCCCTTTCCCCGGTTCGGCCATGTCGGTGCGGCGGAGTCCGGTCCAGGCTGAAACAGAGCCTCTTCTGAGCGTACAAGCGCTCCGGTCGGTGCGCCACCCGGTCCGGACAACTGCGCGTAACCTTAATCCCGATGACAGCTTCTTAAAGGCACAATGCGTAATTTAATCCGGTGTGTGTGCGTGCGTGAGAGAGAGAGAGAGAGAGAGAGAGAGAGAGAGAGAGAGAGAGAGAGAGAGAGAGAGAGAGAGAGAGAGAGAGAGAAACAAACAAATTGTTTGTTATGAACGGAACCACATGTTGGTTCTGTCTGTTAAAGGCGCAGCGCACTGTTTTTCTTAGCCGACAGCTGATCGAGGCGAACCGCCGCCGTGGCTCTCGAGGCAGCTGTTCGGACTAAAACGGTCCCGAACCCCTGAAGCGGCACTGACGCACGTGGCTGCGCATGAAGAGCAGTTCTGAGAAGATGTGCTCATGACAAGTGTTCTAAATACTGGTGGTATATGGTTATATTATTGTTTTGTTTTTAATTAGTGTTTAGTTTGTGTTGTTTTGTGTTTATTTTGTGGTTCACATAATGGACACAAAGTGACAGTTTATTTACACAGAATTTATTTTCAAAAATAAATCTTTGTCTCTTCACTAATAATAATAAACATTTTGAATCACATATAAACAAACAAACTTTAACATATAAACTGTATTCTAAACTCTGTATTACAGTTTTTTTACTATCGTTTACACACAAATTTGAAAACTGGGTTTATATTTTCAAAATATAGTTACAATTATCCAAACACCACACTCAATTTACATAATTCCTAGATTGTTTGCAAAATGACACTTCAGTCAAAACATATACACACATTTGTAAAAATGGTATTAGTTGTCACTTGACAAACACAGTTCTCAGTGATCAGACACCACTGCAGCCAGTTTCACTCTGATGTGATAAATAAAAAACACATTTGTCAAAAAACTAATTTTAGGAAATAACATGTGGTAGATTTGAGTCCAGACATCGTTATGTGTGGGATCATTTAGATGAAAAAAGAAAATAGTGACAAACCCACAGCCGTCTTCATGAGATCTAGACAGAATGTAGACAAATAGTCCTACTATAAACCTATCAAGCACTGCACAACACTGATGCTGCAGACGGAAGATTTCAAGTATTTATTTCAATACTTACAGTGTTTCTGATCATAATCAGTTACAGTAACCAACCAACAATGAAATCAATGTTTAGCTGTCATAATTATGATGTCAGTATTTTATTTATGCATTATTTGTTGTTGGTTTTTTTGCATTGGTATTGAGATGGGAACTCATGTGTGTCATGTTTGTTGCACTGGGACGTAATTAACAGCTGCACACTTACTTCAAGAAGCCACATGTAAACTGAAGAAATGCTGTTTTTCAAGGTGTCTTGCTCATTTTTTTCTTTGAAGATTTTTTGTTTGCAAGTGGATTCATTCTCTCTTGGTTGTATGGAGCCAGTGAGGTATGTTTATTTGTGTTGAGCTGCATTATATTTATTTATTGTGTGCTCTTTGCAGCCACTGTAATGTAAATGTATGTTTGTTTGGATGTTGTTGTTCAGTTCGACGGTGAGTTTTGATGACAACGAAACTACATGCTGATAAGAAATAAATCCATCAGTAAATGAAGAACTGCGGCTTGGTGTATTTCCTGGAGGGAGTGACACAATGAAACAAATAAAATCTGTAGACAAATAAAAATTACTGTATGAAGTACAAACACTTTGACTCTGAAGAAAAACTACTGTAAAAGCAACAAGAATACTGTAACTATTCATCATCTGTCCGTCAGTCCTTGGTTGATAACATGGGCAAGAAGTGTTGCATGGATATCTTATCTTATAACACACCTGAATGGTGCGTTTTAAAATTTGCAGCTTCCACACCTGGTGGATGTGTTTATCCAGTTCATTCATCAGTGTACTCATTGGCAGTCCAGGGCTTTGTAATGACAAGGAAGTGATTTCACAATCTTTATCTGTGTCTAAGGTATGAAAATGTGTGTTACATTTGAAAAATCACTAAGTTTTGCAAGAAGAGTGAAGCAGACATTGTGTGTAGTGTTGTGCAAACCTGTGGAGGTGTTTTGCTCATTGTTGTTCAAACTGTTTGAAAATTGAGTGGAAATTTAAATTTTAGTGGGTAAACGAAAGTAAAAAAAAACTGTAAAACAGGAACTTAGATTGTTTTTTTGTTTTTTTTTTACAAATGTCACAAAAACAAATGTAGTTCCACCTTCAACCTCCTCATTTATTTGACAGAATATGTCTATACAGATACTTTTGGGTTAAATAAACTATAAATTATAATAATAAATTTAAAACACTTAGATCAATATATTTCTCTTAGTTCTGTTATATTTAAAGTGTGTTCAGGTGTATATCAGTAATTTGTTGAAGGAAAATAAACATAAATCTACTTAAAACCAAAACAATGTATTTTAAAGCAGCTTTTTTGTAGTCAAGACCAGGACCAGAGCATACCAAGTTCAGGTCCAGACCAAACAAATGTGAGATCATTTTATGTCTGAAATCATCAAATTGTATCACTGATCACTCCAATGCTATTTCTGCTGGCGCTTTCCTCTTTCTCTCATCTCATCCTTGGACCTCACCATTAAAACCTCCAAAGTTTAAAACTTTAATGGTTGCATTTAAACACAGCCATGAGTTTCACTCAGTGGCATTAAAAACATGATGTTACCTTGACTGGTCATGAGAAAAGTCTGAGACTTTAAAAATGTGGTCTTCTTGAGACCAAGACTGATCTCGAGTTCTACAACACTAAACCAGATATAAAGACAGACATCTTCCTTTAATTTGGACTCTGAAAGTGCTTTAGTTTGTCTAAAAATATATTTAAAATCATTTAAATTTTAAAACTAAACCTTTGATGGATAAAATATTGTAATTCTTTGAACCTCCAAAGGATCCTGAATATTACGGAGCCCCTTAGGGGACATGGAAGAAATTTTATTTTGAAGTAGTATCTCGTGCGCACCAGATAGTATGTCGTGCGCACCAGATAGTATGTCGTGCGCACCAGATAGTATCCCGTGCTCACCAGATAATATCCCGTGCGCACCAGATACTCATCTCAATATCAAAGGCTGTGTTTGAATTCAGGGGTAGGATGCTTATGAGGACGTGTACCTGGTCTACCTAGGTTGGGTCCTTCCTCGACCGCAAAGACCGGTCTATCGCTGAAGGATGACTGGTAGATCGCATGACAGTTCGACATACTATCTGGTGCGCACGAGATACTATCTGGTGCGCACGACATACTATCTGGTGCGCACGAGATACTATCTGGTGCGCACGAGATACTATCTGGTGCGCACGAGATACTATCTGGTGCGCACGAGATACTATCTGGTGCGCACGAGATACTATCTGGTGCGCACGAGATACTATCTGGTGCGCACGAGATACTACTTCAAAATAAAATTTCTTCCATGTCCCCTAAGGGGCTCCGTAGAATATAAACCAAATACCTTTAAAAAAAAAAAAAAAAACATCTTAAATATTTAAGGTGAAGTCATAGTTGACAGTTTGGTTTTCTTCATGAACTGACCCACTTCCATCAGTGTAGTCCGTTCTGGTCCCAGTTAGATTTGGGGGTTAGGTTCAGATTTTGACTCTTTCTGCTCTCACGTGTGGTCCTGAGCCACGCCCAGAGGATGGAGGCGTCCCGGGTCCAGCAACTTCCGGCCCAGCCAGTGTAAGACCCAGGAGTACCAGTGCATCCCGTCCCCGTGACCCTCAGGGCTCCTGGTTCCAGTCCAGCTGTACATCAGTCTGAGGGGTGCGAAGGCCCAGTGAGCCAGCTGATGCTGATTCAGGACAGCGTAGCAGGATGCCATCACCCCATCCACTACGATTGTCCCCTCCCGGGTCAGTGGTGCAAACGCCCCCCTTCTAATTGTCACGCTGACCCGGCTGATCCGGGACAGACGTCCTGTTTTACCATCTGACTCCAGTACACACTGTCCCGGCCGGGCGTCACTGGCATACGCAGTTCTGAGTGTGCCGTGGCCCAGCTCTGCTCCCTCTGAGCAGTTCCCCTCTGATACAAAGAGAAGGTGGGCAGCGGTGAGTGAGATCTGAACCCCAGTTTGGGTCTGCAAGGTGAAGAAGAGTCTGCGAGTGTTTGGGTCTCGGTCCAGGAAGGTCAGAACCTCACTGAAGACCATCTCCCCCCCACCGTTGCCACCTGATGACACCAGAATCCGCTCACCAGGTCGCAGGTTGCTGACGGACTTCTGAGCGCCGCTCTCCAATGTCACAGATGCATTGCCATGGAAACAGCCTCCAGATTTCGCTGCCACTGAGTGATCTGAGGACAAACGGAGATGGGCAGAAAATGCAAAAGCCATCAGCAACCAACAAAAAAACCTATGATAGATTCTTTTTAAAAATCAGGATTTCAATTACAGGGAACCCGGATATAAAGACATGTTGCTCTAAATATGTTACAAAGTATCTTCACTACATGAAAACATAGTGAAAACACCACAAATGTTTAGTTTATTTACATAATTTTAACATTTTTAGCACTATTTTTGAGGTCTGGGGGCAGCCATGTTTTTGAGCATTGAGGCATTGTGGGAGGATGACGTGGTTAAGTTGTTTACATTAGCTTTGGACCTTGCTTTAGCTTAGCTTAGCTTTAGATACAGAGAAGGATTACATTGCCACATTGTGCAGCTTTTGGTTGTGATTTCCAGTCGAAAGGCAACAAAGGAACCGATATAAGTATCCACAGCTTTCCTCACGAGGAGAAAACAATGGGAAGATGCGTGTGGACGAACAGAACTCCCCAAAGATGCACGGCTGTGCTCTTGCTATTTTAGTCCTGATGCGTTCGAGTCATTTGGTCGTCCGCAGCTACTTAAAGAACTCTCTGGTGCTTCTGGGTATTAGCAAACACTACTGTAAAGGCAAATGCAGTGCCGACAATCTTTCTCCACATGGAGCCTATGCGCCCGCGGGTAGCGGGTCAAAAACACGCCAAGAAACGCACAAGGCAGGAGACGCTAGACGCTTTCCTGGAGGACTGTAAACAACCCGTTTCTACTGTGGTCACTGTGGTTGTGGATAATCAGACACAGTTTAAAATACGGAGGAGACGGACAATGGATCAGTGAAATGAGTAAGTGATCAGACCTGTTTAAACGAGAGATGTGCATCAACTCAGACTAAGATAAACAAATCTAAATAAGTCTAAAGTATAAACAGGGACTGATAAAGGCAATTATGAGTGTTTTATTATGTCTTACTGTAATACCATGCATAGCTGCTGCTATCAAATTTAGTTCTTAGCAAAAACGCTCTCCATCTCCGTGGGCTTGGGCAAGCAGTTGCTGCATAATGTGCATATGCACCAGTTACTGAGCCCCACTCTCACGTCCTTGCGTCTCTGGTCTTTTATTTTCTTCTGCTGACTGGATACTTTCTTCCCCACTGCCCAATTGTCCTAGGGGTTCAAATTGGGAAGGCTAAATCGAAGCAGCTTCCAGCTGTGTGAACAAGATAAGCAATGCAACCATGTGACGTCACTACAGAATGCTTTGGGAAGTAAATTACAATGGTGGTCTCCTGCTAAATCAGTTTTATTTAAATTTGACTTTAAGGAAAAATATTTGGCTTGTTTTTTATTCCACATATTTACTTATGACAGCAAAGTAAATGTTTTAGGGCAAACTTGACTGAACAGTCCAGGATCCCTTTACGATTTAAATTCACTGATCTTATCAGGTCAAATCATGAAAAAAAACTATCAGAAACTTTCAGTAGTTTTAGGACTGAAGATTTCTTCTTTCACTTCATTAGAAATTAACTTGTTTGTTTCTTACACAATCAGATGATTTCAAACCCAATCTGGACAGATGTCCCATCCTTCATTCATCCACACACAGGTGATAGAAAAGAATAACAACATCAATTATCCTGAATCTCAAAGTCTGAATCCAAACATCAGACAGAGAACCCACAGAGCACAGCTCCCTAAGGTAAAGGGACTTAAAGAACTAAACGTTCTCAGGTTAATAAACATCAGATCGATTGGTTTTAGTTTGAAATCATCTGGAAAGTCTGGATGTTGAGGAGTTTGTTAGAAATGATGGATGGCTGTTAGCCATTAGTTCTGAAGAGATGAACTCTAAATCCACTCAGATCTGATAAATCAGATAATTCAAACTCGCCCTGAAGCTTCAGTTTGAGTTAAAAGTTTTCAGATTTTTATTTTTGCAAATCAATAATTAAATAATATGCAAACAGATGTTTGATCAGCTGTGAGCTTGGGTTGCCACGGTGATGCAGCATCACATCTTGAAATTAGAAAACTTTGTCTCAAACTGCTGCTGGAGGCCAAAAGCAGACGTCTGGTTTTCAGTTTGTATTTTCTCAGGGTTTAGAGGCTGGAAGTTTAAGTCATTTTAGTAATTTGAAAGATTTTAGTGTAAAAAGTTTCAGTTTGTCAAAGGAGGCATATTCTTCTTCAAGTTTGAGTAAAACTAATTCAAACTACCAGCATCTTCAGTAGATTAAAGAATTTGTCCTCATCACGTTTCAATTAAGAGATTTTTGATGCAGCTCTACCGCCCCCTAATGGCCCCGATGCCTCAGAGCATCCACAGTTTGTCAGAAATTATACCTGATCTGATCTCATCTTGAGGAAAGCTTTAGGGAAAAACAGTGAAGAAAAAAGTAGAAATCAAAAAGAAAAACAAAAATACCAACTTGATTGGTTTCCCTTGTGATCAAGTCAAGGACTGGGCCTTCGCCACCTGATCTGGGGGGGGGAGGAAGAGGAGGGAAGAAGCAGGAAAGGGGAGAAAGAAAAGGGAGATGTCGGTTACTGCTCAGTGATTTAAGTGTTTGTCTTGATTCTGATGCATTTTAACATGAAGATGAATGGAGATGAATCATCCTAAACTAGGGTTCTAGCACTCTCCTGCTTTCCATCAATGCTGCTGATGTCAGAAAGAAGTTCCTTAAATGTGTGACCAGGAAGTGAGTGTCCAGATCAACTCATCTCTTATCCTTTGTGGGAGGAGTCAACTGTTGTCTGTCTCATGTCCAGAGCTGAGTGTAGGGAGATCGCCCTCTAGTGTTTTAGGTCTTATCTGTCTGGCAGATGTTTACATGTTAAACATGGGGACACCTCCTCATACACCGCACGTGGCATCACCCAGGGCTCAATTCTTGGCCCCATTCCATTTAAAAATGAGCTCCTCCCACTTAAGAACCATGATGCCATTTTATAATGATGACTCACAAATGTACATGCCCTTACAGCGTCACAGCCCAGGTCTCCTGCCTCCTTTACTGAGAAACCGTAAAGACGTCAGACTGCATGGTTTAATGTTTAAAGGTCAAACAGAGGTCATTGTGATCTGACCCAGCTGGAGCTGTAAAACTTGTTCCCTGGATTTGGGCCCCTACAGCCATTTGTATAACCCACTTGTACTCCAGGGCTCAAAGGTCTGTTGATCTCTTTGAGGTCCCTGAAGAGTGAAGCTAAATTTGACAAAATGTGGCAGAAAAAGTGCACACTATATTAATTTGTTTCTTAAGTTTAACACCAGGAAGAGTTTAGAGGTTTTTTTTTTTTTTTTAGGAGAAAGCTGTGATGACCTATAAGAGGAAAGAGGAGAAAACCAAGTATTAGATTGCCCCCTGCTGCTGAGAAAATATAGGGAAATTAGTAAAGAAGCTTAAAAATCTTATGCTTAATTAACAAAAGTAATTTACTCCCTTACAGAGAATCCATTAATTTTTACTAACTGAGTTAATAAAACTAATTTATCAGTAAATGTTCTGATTGTGTAAAAAAAATCATCCAAAATAAAGTTTCTTAGAACTGTTTGTGCCTCAGTTTGAGGATTAACACAACATGTTAAGATGAGTGAAAGTGTTGGAGGGTGGGTTTAGTTTAGAAAACTCAAAGCAACAGAAATGTAATCTGAAGAGACATGAAGTGAGTGAAAAATGATGGAGGAGAGACGTCAAGATTCAGGGAAGGAATTTAAAAGTAAAAGGGACACAGATTGAGGGACAGGAACCATCAAACACAGCTAAAACCTCAACCCGTCTACAGGAAGATAACAGTTTGGGTTCCAATAGGAACAAAAGCTTTTTAAGCCTGAATACCTCTGTGTATCCAGATAATTAGGACCTTATGCCGGTCCAAATAGGTCCAGAAACAAGACTACTGGAGTTCTTTATTATCTTGTCTAGAAGATATTTTGTTTCTCGTCTGAGAACAATCTTAATTCAAACATAAAACAGTGCAGAGTACCAAGCTATCTATCTATGTGGACCAAGACAACAAAGACCCTAATGACCCTCTGGAGATTAGCCTGGCAAGCCAGGCTATGAAGAGACTTGCAGAGCAAAACTGACGATCTAGTTACTAGACTATCTGGAGATAGAACCAGGGGGTAAATAATACTAATGAGGATTCAAAGCCTGGTACTCTGTACTTTCTGACTGAGCTGTAAAACTCCTCAGATGAGAAGCAAAACTTCTTCAACAAAGCAAAGAAGTCCAGCAGCAGTCCTACAGGACTACTGAGTCCTGGATGACTAAGGATTTATGCAGCTCTTAAACCAGTTTGTTTTTTTCTAAACGTCCAAGCACAACATCTTGTTGTCAAGACCGAGTTTTGTAGAACAAACTAATAAATCAAGACATCAGAAAGTTAACGGCTTGTGGATCCCTTCAGAGCCCCTAACATAATTTTACATCTATTCAGATGTTTTGGGAGGAGGAGCCGTGTGTATGTTGGATTAAAAAACTGCTCTCTTGCTGAAATAATCCATTTAGCTGCTTTAAGGATGCCTCAGGTGAGCGTAATGGCTCTAAAGATAATATTATATAGTCCTGTCATGTGTTGTGTGTTATGAGTGCTCTGGTCTGCTTGGAAGGATGTTGTGACCACTCAGATCACAAATCAGGGATTTCCAACATGTTGGATTGTCTTCTTGAACAATATCACAGTGTGTGTGGCGTTCCCTGAGGAGCAACCTGTGGAATGTGACGTGTAGCCAATCAGAGAGCAAGGTGACAAACAAGCTGAACACAGCGAGGGGAGTCCATCATCAAAACAGCTGATTGTGTTCTTTGCTATACCTGACACCAAAACTGTCACGAGTGCATTGCTGTTTAAGATAAAAATAAAAGCTGCCATGTTTGTTTACTCAGAAGTCTCTTTTGATCTCATGAAGTTCTGCAAGATTTGACGTCCGACCTTGAAATGTTCATGGGTGAAATTGGTTTGTGTGTGTGATGTGACCACACACCAAACACTGCTGGAGCAGAACGGGCAACATCCTTGATTTTTTGTAGCCGTGTGTGCGCTCTTATGATTTGAAATTGGCCAACAATTTGAAAATCCTCCCATGTGAACTGGCACTAAGATCCCTTTTGATTCCTTCAGATCATCTTTGATCCCCTTAGATCGTTTCATATCCCTCCAGATACCCTCAGAGAGCACTCCTGATCTGTTAGATCTAACGACCTTGCGGTCTCACCTGACTTGACGCTGCAGTGGATGTGGGCTTTAGACTCGTAGTAGACCCAGTCAAACCCAGCCTCTACCGCCAGCCGTGCCAGCATGGCGTACTTGTTCCTGTCCCGGTCCGAAGTGGTGATGTCCACGGCGCGGCCCTCATAGTGCAGCGACTCCTCAGAGTGGTGGCCGTCCTCGTCCCAGCCCTCGGTGACCCTCAGCCGGACCCCAGGCCAGTGGTTCATCACCGAGATAGCTAGAGAGTTCAGCTTGTCTTTGCAGCGCTGCAGCAAAGGTGAAGAAACAGGAGGAGATGAATAAGATGCAGAGAAAAAAGATTCACATTTAAACCCTTTTTCTTCTTCTTCTCCTCTAAAAGAGTTCAGTAAAACAGACTCTTCACAGAGATCCATTCAGCCTGCATGGACCCTCCAGTGTGGTCACCCCCCAGCACTGTGGTGATCCCAGTCTTCTAACAATGTACCACTGCTGCCCCAGGTCAGTGTTGTTTGCTCTTTGTGGTAAAGCAAGGGGACTGATGGGGGGGGGGGGGGGGGGGGGGGGGGGGGGGGGGGGGGGGGGGGGGGGGGTCCTGAGCGTCCCTCTAAACCTGGAGTCTGGTCAGGTCTGAAGGACTTGCTGACCTCCCTCCAGCTCTCTGGAGTCAGGCGAACTCGCAGATACAACCAACTCACTTTCATCAAAAAAATCACTCCAGTCCAGTTTTACCATCAACCTCTTTTCATCTCACATGTTTTAAAATAAAATTACAAAAATTTAACAGCTTAAACTCAACAATACTGTACATATACAGACACAACCAAAGAACATAGGATATTAAATATTCTGATGTGAAAGAATGAACATTAAATAATTTGTATATTTAGTGAACTTAACTGCAGTATAAAGAGCTTCCGATTTAATTTCTACAATTTAAAACAAAATTATTCTCATTGAAAAGAAAACCGGCCAGTTCGTTCCAGTAATGATCCATAACAGACCAGTCTGGGTTTCCTGCTTAGTTGACCAGCAGGAGAAATGTCAGATTTAAATTCTCATAGGTTTTATGTTTTAGTTCCAAATATCTGGACTTTGAACTTTCAGTGATCACAAACGTCAACTTTTAAACTGTCATTTAGAAGCTGTGAGGAACAAAGTCAACAGCTTCTGAATCTAAAATCACTGAAAATAAACAGAAAGAAGTCTAAATTAAAGAAGTCAACACTGAGTTTAAATCAGGCTGACTCATCAAAATGTAAAACAAACACATTCACTTATCAACTGATAGGTTGGTAAAAATATACAGAAACAGATAATAAATCTGAACAATGTGGAGAATACTTTTAGAAGTGTAAGTGAAAACTAACTTTGGACAAATTAAAGTTAGATTCAGCATCTGATTTGGCTGAAAGTAGTGACAGTAAAACTAATAGTAACTAGAAAGGTTGCATTTCTTGCACAAATGCAGTTTGCCCCTTATGAGTGTTTGGGTGAACTGTGGCCTAGTGGCAGAGATACTGACCTTTCATGTGGAAAAACGTGGGTTCAAATCCCAGGTGAAACAGTGTCCTGAAATATGCACTAGTAGTAAGATTTAAAGCCCCTCTATATTTTTTCAGCAACAAAGGAGTTTTTAAATCTAACGTCCAACGGCTCCTCCCAAAACACCTCGACACACGTGTGCGCAGGCGTGTGCGTGCACATGGCGCATTACTTTGGTCTCTAAGCTGCGCATAAACTGTACTCCTGCTCAAACTATGATTACATTGTAGGTTTAATCACTCACAGTTCACAAATCATGTTCTCACAGGAGTCAGGATTTTAAAATGAACTCTACATTTAACAGGTAACCAGTGCAGAGACCTCAGAATAGGAGTGATGTCATCTTTTCTGCTTGCTCCAGTGAGGAGCCTCGCTGCAGAGTTCTGGACCAGCTGAAGGCCATAAAGGGCTTTTTGGTTCAAACATGTGAAAAGTGTGTTACAGTAATCTAGACGGGAGGAGATCAAAGCATGAAGAACCATTTCCAGTTCAGGTTTTGACACCAACTTTCTCAGTTTGGAAATATTTCTCAGATGATAAAAACAGTTTCTGACCAGCTGTTTTGAGTGACCTTCAAGAGACATTGATTGGTCGAAAATAAGACCCAGATTCCTCAGGTTTGACTTTACAGCAGAACTTAAATGTCCAATATGTTGACTGATCAGAGGGACCATCCTATCAGGGGCAACAATCAGACATTCAGTCTTTTCAGGGTTTAACTGAAGGAAGTTCTTTTCTAACCAGTTAGTAATAGCTGACAGACACTCCAGTAGTTCAGACAGTTTGTAGAACTCTGAGTCCTTGAAGGAGCAGTACAGCTGAATGTCATCTGCATAAAGGTGGTAGGAGACATTGTGACATCTACTAATGATCTGTCCAAGAGGATGGATATATAGTAAAAACAGGAGTGGACCCAGAACAGAGCCTTGGGGTACCCCACAGAACAGATCTGTAGTATCTGACATGATGTTGTTTATATGGACACTGAAACTTCTGTTTGAGAGGTACGATCTGAACCAGTCTAAAACTGTTCCAGAGATCCCACCAAGTCACAGAGTCTCCTAGGGTCATTAGGGCACTCAAACTCCTCCACCATGGTAAGCTGGTGGTTCATGGAGGAGTCATATCAATAAACCAAACTCTCAATGATCTCAATAAACAATAATATCAACCTGAATAACTATGAGTCACTCATATGATCAGCAAAAGTACGAAGTTAAATTTTCAGAATTGTTTTTAATATATGCACATTTGCATTGGTTTCAATGAGGAATCTGTTACAAATTGATTTGTGAAAAAAGTACAAGTAGTGTCATTACCAAAAGCCCTATAGCTGATCATTTAGTGGCACAAAAGCTGCAGGAGTAGTTAGGTGCCAAAGTTTTAGATTATGTGTGAGAGAAAGTAAAACAATAGTTTGAATACCACCCCTAGGGGGCATTCACGTCACAACTAATGACAAATACTGGCCAGAGGGGGTGCTGTTCATTCTTTTATGGGTTTAAATAGTTTTTGAGCCTAGAAGTAAAAATGTAGCGTCTCGACCTTCTGTTGGTGGAAAAATGAAAACCTGACTTCCTGGACTAAATTGACATCACATAACTGAAAAATGAATGTTTGAACAAGAGAAGGAACTGATCTGATGTTAATTATTTATAAACGTCCTAATTATTTACAGGAGTCATGCTCCAAACGTACACTGAAACCAGCCACTAGAGGGCGCTTGTTTTGTTTTGTTTTCATTTTCTTGTCTCATTTAGATGATTGATGGCTTTAAGTAAATTATACATTTTAGAAATGAAACTAAGCAAAATAAATCACGAGTTATTTTGAATCAAGTTTATTAATGACTGACTGGGTTAAAATATGTCAAACTCCTGATCATAATATTAAATAAAGGTTCTATCAGTTGGGTTTGAAAACCTGCTGTTTTAATGAAGAAAATCCTCCAGTCCCTGAAAGCGCGTGAGTGATGCAGCGCTGAATAAATCCGGGTCTATTAAAGCTGCAGGCCGGGATTAAACCCTATAAATGTCTCTTTCCATGCCGCCTGAGATAAGAATAGCTCGCGGCTCTGCGGCCACAGATGCCTTTTCACAGCGCGTCTTGTGTTTTCTCTCTGCGGTCGCAGCAGCGCGCTGACTTCATAAATCAGATACATTCTGGTGCTGCCGTTCCTTTCAAAGTCTACCGGACCGACGGGGGGTTGTGCTGCAGCGGAACCGCTGGCTGCACAAACAGCCTGACAATGTGCGCCTGTCCGCAAGTTTGCACTGCAGAAAGTGGTACTGCGCGCTCTCAGCGGCTCGTTTAGTTTCTGTTTTCCTTCAAATAAAGAAGGAGACTGACTGACTAAACAGAACCGGCGCAATAAAATCACAATCTGACTTTTTAAAGGCAACAATTTAGGATTTGGTGCAGCAAATCTAAAAAACGTGTTTATATTAAAATAAAGTTCATTTTTATAGATTACAAGAATATTAAGAAATTACAAAAAAGTCCAATTAAACGTGAGAAGTACCACTTTTGCAGCTCTGATCAGGCTCGCCTGCAGCAGGAGCGGCCAGGAAAAGCGGATAAAAATTAAAGTTTGGCGGCAGGGGGAAAGAAAATAAAAAATCCGCATAATTAAGGCTTCGACACAAGTAAAGTGGGCTATTTTTGCACTTGAGCGCTGCGAAAACAAACACAAAGTAACGCGGAATAGTAAAAGACAAGCAGGAGGCTGTCTGCTGCGGCTTGGACCTCATAAATTGTGAGCAGGTCTGCGCCGGTGACGCGCCGCGAACACGAGAGCGCGCCGCAAAAAATGCGCAGCTTTTAATTTAAAGAACCTTTAGCTGGCTGATGAAATTTTAGAAAATTGCTTTTAAATATAATAAAATTACATCCTGATGAAGGCAGACAGCAGCTCCACTTTAAGATAAAAATTATTTGCAGAAAAAACAACAAACTGACTGAATTTTGGCCATAAAATCATTTAAATCTAATTTTATTTTGCACGAAGAGACACGCCGAGCAGCGTACTTCCACGGCACGTTTTTTGCAGTGGCGCGCATCGAGGTGACAGCTCCAAACGGGAGCGCGCGCTTTCATTCCCCACGTGGGTTTGTGCAGTAGCTACATAAACGCAGCCGCTCGGGAGGAAGTCCGCGGTTGCGAAAACCAGATATAAATACTTTATTCCAGGGGAAATTGGGAGTCAAATAAATTCCGCGCGGGGCCACATCAATGCAGATGTCGTAAAAACATTTGACAGTCCAAAAGGCGACTGTTAACTCAGACCAGCGGGGCTAAAAACGGTAAACATCAGGTCGCTCGTGACCCCCGGCTCTAACCAAATACGACTTTTGGCTGTTTTTCCACCAAAAAACATGATGTACAAAAGAAGACATAGTGTTTTAATTAAGAGAGACCGCTGAGCGTTCATTTTTAGAAGGGGTTACCCTCTTTTACGCACGAGCTTGCCCACAGTGAACCTCTGAAACTCAGACGGGTCACCGACTCAGACTCCACTGTGTCAACAAGCCGCAGGTCTGAGAATCGACTGAAGAGCGAGCTGAGCAAACAGGCTGCTTTTGTAATCCAGGAAGCTGAAAGGCGAGAAGGGAAAAATCCACCTTAAATCTGATTTAAACTCAAATAAATGAATCACTAAAGCTGACCGAGTCCAGATCAGACATCTGGCTTCAGTGTTTTTACACTCGGATCTAAATAAGTTTGGGAGGTTTTTGTTTGCTTTGAAAGAGAAGAAAAATGTGCAGCTGATAAGAGCGTCCACGCGCTTAAAAAGCGGACAAGTGAGTCAGAGTCCTGGTTCTGAGGGTTACCTGAGTCATCATGCGGTCTGCACCTGTGTTCTCTTCATCCTTGAAGATGATGTCGGAGTTGTAGTTGGGGATCAGCTCCTTGTAGCGCTCAGAGTTCCGGGTTATTTTCCCTTCGTATCTCCCGCTGGCTCCCAGATTTTTCTCGGCCACGTTCGGGCTGAACTGCTTGTAGGCGAGCGGGACCAGTTTCCGCGGAGCCCGCCTCCTGCCGTGGCCTTTACCGGGTCCGCATCCCTCACTGACCGGTGACAGGAGAAAGGCGCACCCGGCGAGGCACGTCACCAGCGTGGGGAGCAGCATTCCGCCGCGGGGCCGGTGTGTCACACCCACCCACCCCCACCCCGGCTGGTTCTGTGTCCCCTCACCACACGCGGGCTCCTCTTGTAGATTTAAACTGGAGGGAGTGAAGCCGGACTCCTCGTTGAGTCCCGTGAAGTCGCCATCCCGGCGCGTAAAATCGGCCGCTGAGCCGCTGTAGACCGGAGGACCAGTCCTGCGCAGGCGACGCGCTCCTGTCCGAGCGCAAGGGGAGGCAGGGGCATAAATAGGTGAGGTGAGTTTATCTTGGCAGGCAGGTTCAAAGCTGCGCCTGAGTGTCGGAGCTGTGAGAAACGAGCTACAGACAGACGCGGAGGCGCGCAGGCCGGCTGCATGGGCACGGCGGTCAAAAGACGTCCCGCAGTGGTTTCTCCGCTCTCTGTGCGCCGCTGTGGCGCAGCGCTGTTGGCACGAATGTAAGGGGTCAAACAGAACTGATGAGGTGCTGCAGGAGCAGAAGAAGACCGCGCCCTGCTGGACCTGCCCTCTGCACCGTCCTCTCCTCCCATCGGGATGGCACCGGCCCCGCAGACAGCCTCATGTGTTATGTCCGTGAAGCTGGCCCCCCACCCACTTAAAAAAACTAAGCAAATAGGTGGAGTGGTTAGTGCTTCGTTTGTGCTGATTTGTGCCGTTAAAATTTTCGTTTGTGCTGTTATGGTTTTTGAGATATTACCGGTTTTATTTTCAGGAATGACGTCATCATCTCCCCGCAGTTTGCCCCAAAATGAACCGGCTTCATCTACTTTTTTATGCTTTGATTGTGCTGATTTGTGTTGTTAAAAGTTTAGTTTGTACTGCTATGGATTTAAAATTTTTTAAAGGTTACAAAGTACAATAAAACGTAGATGACGTCACTGGTTCATTTTGGAGCGCGCTGGGGGGAGGGTGACCCCTGAATGACCCCAGAATGAACCCTGAATGACCTATAACATAATCGTAAATATCTCAAAATCCATAGCAGCACAAATTAAACTTTTAACAGCACAAATCAGCACAAACCAAGCACTAAAAAAGTAGACCAGTCTGGTTCATTTTGGAGCAAGCTGGTGGGATAATGACCTAGGTAGAATTACTCATAAATTAATATTTAATATCTCAAAAACCATAACAGCACAAATGAAACTTTTAACGGCACAAATCAGCACAAACTAAGCACTAACCACTCCACCTATTTGCTTAGTGTTTTTAAGTGGGTGGGGGGCCAGCTTCACGGACATTCATGTGTTCACTGGCAGCCAGGAGCCAAGAGGGGCCCGCGGCGCGCGCTTGCTCGCTCTGCCCTTTTGGACCCGCGACCTCAGTGAAGCTGACCCCCCACCCTTAACGGAACAAATCAGCACTAACCACTCCACCTATTTGCCTAGGTTTTTTTAAGTGGGTGGGGGGTCAGCTTCACTGAGGTGGACCCGCGTCCTCATGTCCAGACGCATGACAGGAGCGCAGGTGCGCGCGTAAAGACTTTACGGCCCTTCTGTAGCTGATGGATCTGCATCAGTCAGACTGGTGTTAGTGACACAACTAAACGAGGTTAAAATTAAAACTGGTTTTAAACGTTTTCCAACAGAACAAAACTACATCTCATGATGTATCCTGTTGCGTCATCTTTCTTATTTTTTGTCTGGAGAAAGGTCACTCAGATTCAGAATCTGAGTGACCTTTCTGACAGCAGAATCTCTGACAGCAGAATCAGAGAATTGGGCTACTATGGGGGCAAATTAGAGAAAAATCATTGGACAGCAGTAACTTCACATTAAAGCTCCTATGTGGATTAATTTTCTATCAAAGCGTTCTAAATGTTTTAAATGATAGTTCAGTTCTAAACTCTATTGGTAGAGTTCCACAACATATGTCATTCTTCTGAAGACCCTCCTTCCTCCTATAGACCCCTTTGAATTCTCTCTGACCGGCGAACTTTTTCAGCCAATAAAATTCAAATTTCTGCATCGTGGGCTGTCAGTCATGCTTCACGCAAACCTGACAAGGTGGGGGCCGCGCGCACACAGGACGCTCCGTGTCTTCCTGTTTACAGTCTCAGCTGGTCATGGAGAGGTCAGAGCTAGATTCTACTAAAAAGTTATTCATTTCCCAGCTAGGCTTTATTTTTAAACATTACTCCTCACAGAGTAATGGTGTCACAGAGTGGTCCCACCAGAGAGCACCACTATGCCTCCAAACCAGACTCCCCCTCAATTTCTGCAACATCATTATCCTCAGGCTCATCCTCCAGAGCCATGATGTCACCAGCACGGAGACAGATATGCAGAATGGTGCATGCTGTGATGACCTGTAATAGAGATAAAAAGTAGTTTAATATTTAATTTAAAAACAAAAAGTACATACACACAAAAAGTAAAACATTTCAATGTTATGTTTAAAAAAAAAAAATCAAAACCAGTTATAACATTTTTACATCAACTTTATCCACAAAAAGAAGCTCTAAGATCAAATGAATTCTAGAAATTGTAATTTTTTTCAATTGAAAAATATAGGTGATATTTATTTATTTACATGTAAATAGCCTGTGTAGTTTAGCCACAGGTCATTCAGTTGCTTAAAATATAAATATTTAGCATGTAATTCCTGAAAACTGCTAGACTAAAATGATTTTACCTGGATATCACTGCTTCTCAGCCTTAAAAAACGCTGGCGATGGAGATTAAGCAGTTATAGCTCCTCAAATGAAAAATAAAACAGGAAAAAATGGAGTTCCAGATCCATTTTATTAGCTTTAGCCTGTCTGCCAGCCGCTGTCACGGTTGGTAAGTGACTGGACCTAGGGGCAGGGATAAAAATGAGGCTAGACCGTCCGAATTCAGAGCCGTTCATTTCTGGTCTTAGCGGTCGAGCAAGGACCCAACCTAGGTAGACCAGCAAGTACACGTCCTCACGAGCATCCTACCCCTGAATCCGGACACAGCCAATGTCACTAACCACGTGACTACGGTGTCCGTTAGGAAAGTACTAGAGTTATAATGGTTATAACTTTTATACACAACAACAGAAAACACTTCAGTTTGAGAAACAAAGATCCACCTTCCTCAGCAAGAAAATAAAACATTAAATTCATTTTAAACCTTTAACTGAGAGTTTATTTGAATTTACGAGACACTAAATTAACACCAAATGAAGGCTGATTGTTTTAAGACATTAAAACAGGTCAGATTATCTACAAGTTAAAATTACTTCTGATTTGAACTAATGGTCACACTTTACGAAACAGAAACATTTATTTAATTACATTTGAATCTAAGCAACATTTATAAAAACTTGCTTCAGCGTCTGAGACTAAAATTGTTCGAGTTCAAAGTAAAAATGTTTTAAAGCTAAGTCTCTGGATGTAAAAACCATCGTTCTGTGAGTGAATCCTGTAGCTGGGCTCATCGGAACAGTCCCACCTTCTTCTTCTTTGCTTTGGAGGATGGTCGCTCTGCAGGCTTAGGTGTGACCTGCAGAGATTGACGGAAAGAAGAAGAACAAGAAGCTTTTCATTCAACCGCAGCATCCTTGATTATTATCTTATTATCAGATAATTATCTTATCTTAAGTTAATGTGAATCTTTTCTGACTAAATTGGAATCAAAATTAGATTCAAACAGCTCAAATCAATGAAGTACCTGCTCTGTTGTGGGTTTGTTTGTCGTCTTATTGTCAGATGTTTTAACCTCCTGGTTGTGGTTCTGTTTTCTGCCATTGTTCATTGGTTCATTGCTGACAGATCTGATGTCTAAACAAACAAAACAACAGAAAATATGTACTAACCTGCTGAAAAGATTGATCAAATTAACAAAAAAAAAACATTTTCCTTTTTTGATTGGTTCAGAAGTTGTGTTGTTTTTCTGTCACTATCTGAACCAGAAATCAGCAGAATTTTATCAGAAATATTAAACGTTGACTAGTTTTTGACTCTTGATGTTTTAAATATCAAACATTAAAACTTTATTTCAACATCTAAACACTTTGATTTTTGACAAATTAAAGTTACCAAACTTGAAGTGTTTAATTTGATGGAAACTTAAATAGAAACTTTGACAGTAAAGTCAGTCCAAATAGAGACAGTTAAAGGGACAAGGATTTTAAATAAAAATAATCATGCATGTTCAGTTTTAAGTGATGAAGCATTTTAAATCAAAAAGAATGAGGCCACCAATGTATCATTCCATTATCTTGAACAGGCTGTGAGCTGTAAAATGTTCTGCAATTTGGGAACGAATTTCCCGCGCTGTCCTACGGATGTGACGTCAACTTATGCTGGAAGTTAAAAAAGTAATAATAAATGTATATCCAGTAGGTGGCAGTATTGCACCGTTGTGTTGCTGGTCAATGGTGGACTTCCTTCGTCTGAATTTGTGTTTTTTCTCATAAAACTGGTGTTAATTTGGCAGCGTTTATGGAGCTGAAAACCTCTCTGATGGATTATAGGGTTTCACAGAGCTAAAGGTGCTGTTATAGGCGACCGCACAGCAATCTGTCAATGTTCATGGGTTTCGGGACTATAGGCCTCAAATCCCCGACTGTTTCCTAGACCTCAGTCCACTTACAGTGCATCAAAGGCGGGTGTGCAGCGCACGCTCCTCCGGAGCTCCACTCCGTGATGTGAACTTGAGAAATCTAGGGTGATAGAGGAGGCGGGACATGATTCTGTCACCCTAGATTTCTCAAATTCACCTCCGGGAGTCAGAGAACACCGACTGATTAAAGCTTTTAGCAATACAGGCAGCTGGAAAGGACTGGAACATTACGACTAGCGAGATAGCTCTGTTAGATCGGCTCCTGCGGTCTGTGTCTGTGTGTGTGTGTGTGTCGTGGGGCATTGTTTTACAATATTTCCTTTTGTATTAATAAAATTTATTTTTATTTATGGAATCATGTCTCCGGCTGCCTTTGGTTGAACCCTTATGAGATAGTGAGGAGTTTGTGCGCGCTCCCGTTCAAGACTGTAGTAATTCGCAGCGCCAGGCTCATGAGGTTTGTTTTTCAAATCTTCCCTCTTCTCCCTTTAATGTGTCTTTTGGCTAAATTAATAAAAGAGGAATATGAATGAACCTCACCTGATGATGATGGTGAAGATAAAGTATCAGCTGATTCCTCAGCCGGTCGGTCCTCCTCAGCAGAATGCTCCACTGACCGTTTACGTGAACTCTTGTGAGCGATGACGGTGGCGTACAGCTGCTGAAGGTCTGAGTTGAAGCCGAGAGCATCGGAGCGTTCGGACCACAGAACTGGAAGAATCTGAACAAAACAAGAGAAATCAGAACAGTTAAACAAAGCTATGCTATGCTAAGCTAAGCTAAGCGAAACTGGAGTAAAATGTATATGCTTCTGTAAAACCTCCACCAATCACAGCTGTTTTATGATGGATTATTTCTACAACCCTATGAACCACTTAAAAGATAAATCTGTATTTTAGATTCCTATTTAAAATGATAAAAATTAAGGTGAAAATTACATAATTTCTTTGACTTTGTTAGTATGTTTTTAGTCATTTTTTGCTGTACGTAAAAAAAAAATTTCCCATGAGGGATTAATAAAGTATCATCATCATGTATTTGAACAGACATTTGTTTTAATAAAACTGTATAGAATTTAACTGGAAAACATAACTGGATTTAACTGGATCTCATAGCAGATTTTTTTTACTGTCTTCATGATGCATGATGAATTCAAGATACCTAAATAAAATCAGCTCATATGGGATTAAACTGTTAATGAAACATGGCTTCAGGGTGAACAACAGGAAGCCAAACTGGAACTCTGAGATCATAAAAATCACTTGAAGAATTTCTGAATGATTCTGCAGTTCTTTAATAAGCTGCTACAACTCAGATTAACCCTGAAACCTGATTGGATAAACCCAGAAGCTTCTTCACATGATTCTAATACAGCTTCATTCTGAGGATAATAATAAAAAATCACTTGAAACTGTGCAAACATCTCACATGTAAAGGTTATATAACGTCTTCAACTGAATCTAATGTTTAGGTTTTAACTTTCTCTGACTCAGAAGTTCTGCTGTTTGATTGACAGACTGCACCTGGAACCACGTCTTCCACACAGCCAGCACTTTTACTATAATAATAACAGTTTCCCTGAATATTCACAACAAATGTTTAGGTTTTATTTAAAATATTTATCTCCTGTACAGCTAAATATCAGCTGACTTGGAACATTTATTTTATAAATAATTCTGTAAAAAAAGTTGTCAGTTCCTGTTGAGTTTAAATTTTCCTGCTTCAAGGCATCATTATTTAAGTTCCACATGCAAGCTTTAAATCAGTAGTTAGTATGTTTATAAACTGTAATATGAAACGAAAACTTTAAATCCAAATTTAGTCTATTTTTCTTCCAGTGAATTGAGTAAAACCATGAAACAATAAAGTGTAATGATTTATTTCAGTTTATTTTGGGGATTGAAAGAAGTATTAGTCTTTCAGACCTGGTGTGATGGGACTCAGACAGGCTAAAGGACATAAATCCTTTAAACGACTTGTGGGTACGTTTGTTTTTATGGATTTGCCGTAGAAGCCACATCTTGAAGGTGTGATTCAGGAAGTGCCGGCACTGCGATGAGCCTCTAATCAAAGCTACATTATTAACACCGACCGGACTGATAAGGAAGCAGGTCAACTCCTGTCACATAATACCAAAG
The DNA here is from genome assembly GCA_006937965.1 of Callopanchax toddi. Taxonomy (NCBI): domain Eukaryota; kingdom Metazoa; phylum Chordata; class Actinopteri; order Cyprinodontiformes; family Nothobranchiidae; genus Callopanchax; species Callopanchax toddi. Next base: position 119,135 of record SSNR01000337.1, read on the forward strand.
CACAAACACTCACTGTGCACTAAAGCCTTCTTTGTTTTCCTCCAAAGGACACGACAAATTCTCCAAATTAGCTCCTCAAATATTGACCGGGAGAAATTGGTGGTCTCTGCCTTGCTGACAGGCAGAGGGGCTCCTGGACACGCTGTGGTCAGGTCTCCGGGTTTCTCATTGATTTATTTTTGTTATTTGTTTGTTTAAATATCGTAAAAATAAATGTGAGGTTTGGTTCTGCATCGGGGACAGAGAAACCAATGTGTTGGGGGCAGAGAAAGCGGCAGAAAGCCCACCTTCTTCTCTCTTTATTCACTTGTTTTCCTCCCCCTCCTCCGCTCTAGGCTGCCAAACAGTTCACTTCAGATTATTTGATGTGAAATGCTGAACTCAATTTGTTGGATCCGTCTGCCCTGGAGCCATGAAATCAACACTATGTTTGATAGTTTGAAGCCCCTCCTCAGCTCTGTATGGACTCTGGTTAGTGCCACTGACAGGACGAATTAATAAACACAAACATATCAGGAATCAACCAGAAACCACCTCAAACCCTATATGGAATCTGTGAGAATCCCCAGAGACTGAGAGAAAACAGCCAATCAGAGCCAGCAGTGAGCTGATAATAATGAAGACAAACACAGCAGAGCAGGAGCATAAACTCAAGGTTATTTAAATCTGGTTTCATAAGTCTGAAGTAAATTTGAGCCTTTAGCTAAACATCTCATGAACCACTGGGTGGAACTATCAGATAGGTACAGGATGAATGTCAGCAATTTAAATTTCAGCTAATCAACCTTAAACCAGTGCACCACTGTGACTGCTGGCAGCACACTGTGAACAGAATTCCAAAATATCCCAAAACATTTATGAGGTTTCTCTATTTCCTTGCTGTCAGGTCACTTGTTTTGGGGTGAAAAATCGTCGCAAAATAGTAACAGTGATTTGGATCATGGAGTTGTCTGGATCTCATCTGGATCTTCTCTTGAACTTGCATGGACCTCATCTGGAACTCGTCTGGATCTCATCTGAAACACAACTTGATCTTGTCCAGTACTCGTCTAGAACTCGTCTGGATCTTGTCTGGAACCCGTCCGATCTTGTTTGGAACTTGTCTGGAACTACTCCCTTTGAACTCGTCTGGATCTTGTCTGGAACCCGTCCGATCTTGTTTGGAACTTGTCTGGAACTACTCCCTTTTTCATTTACAAATGTCAGAAAGTGTGAAAAACCTGAAACAACTATGGGAGGAGTTGGAAATCAAGTAATAAAACAAACTGAGACTTAGTTAAAATTAGTGGTGGGCCGTTATCGGCGTTAACGGCTGCATTATCGCCAGACTCTTTATCGCGTGACAAAGAAATTGTCAGCTAAGTTAGGTTGGAATCTGGGTCTATACCAGGCATCACCAAATGGCGAACTCTGGTCTGGATCCGGACCCAAATCCGGTTCTGTTCGGACCATGGGCAAATCCAGGACCCGGTCCCCGAGCAGAAGATGACGCTCAAACGCGCCTAAGGAATTACTGCGGTCCCACGATAAGCTCACGCACCTGGCACACACCCTCCCCTTACTGGACCTGGTTTGGACGGAGCTTGGTTCAACTTGGAAGGGCGCCAAACCAGGGGCGCAACGCGGCCCTTCGTAGATTTCACGCTGAAAACCGGCCACTCTCTGTGTCAGCGTGGCATGACTGACTCTCTAAGAGTTTCCTGGTGAGCTGGTTTGGCTGAAGGATGAAGGAACCGAGTAACACTGCAGTGCTCACATCTGTCATCATAATGATTGTTCGCCACGTGAGCGCGTGTCACTCAACTGTGTTTCTCAGTATAACTGACAAAAGCTGTGGCTTAAAATTAGGCCAATAAATACTGTAATATTAACACTAAAAACACATTTATCTGTCAATGACTTTATCAGAAGTTAGTCTTCTTTTAAGAGACTCACAAAATGTTTAAACACCCCCAATAGTAGTTTTACTAACCAGAAACATGATGCAGAGCCCTGCATGCTGTAATGGGGATCTAATTATCATTAAAACAGGGTGAGCCTTTGAAAACGGTTAAAGGGAGACAAACCTCTGCTGAGGTCCTGACAGATCCTCACAGAAAAGTTAAACCTACAGATTGTAAGCGGATTTGACATTGTCAGCTTATGTCACACATCCTAGCAGAACAACAATCTAAAAAAACCCTGTACTTTTACAAAAAGAAAACTGTAACTTTTGAGCTAGCGATGAGCTTTATGACTCTTTGAAGGGAGCCGTTCATTAGGGAACAGTTCACCTCAAAAGACAATATTTGCAATATTTTGAAAGAGCAATGTTCTAATCATAAAACCAACATGGATATAAGTGTATTTACATGTTATTTATTTTCATCACCAGTTATCATAGTAGAACAACTTTCTCAGTTTGTGATGCATTTTGGAAACAGGAGAGCCCCTGGTCTAATGCTCCTGGTTTTAGAAACCTGTTGTTAAAGACTTCCTTTGAGTCATTATTTAGGGAGCACACATACGGTATTATGAATGCCTTGGGCTGAATTCAAATGAGCCATTTTAATCTAGATGAATCTAGATTAATCTCAAGATTAGGGTGAGATTAATCTAGATTAAAACAATCTATGCCCACCACTAGTTAAAACACTTTGTCACTAAACTGAATGCAGTTTGTTTTGTAATCAAGTCATCTGCTCCATGTGACCCAACCAAATATAAAACTCCTTCCAACTCATACGTACCAGATCAGTTTGATCTCCACTGTGTCTCCAACTAGTTGCCAACAGTCACAGTGAGATTCTGGCTTTGACAAACACTAAAAGTCAATTTCACAAATCTTGAGCTAAAACTAAATTTGTTGTTTCCACATCCGGCAGCAGCAGAGCTGTTTGATTTTTCTTTTGTTTTTGATGAGAAAGGGGGACGAGAGGAGCGCTAACTGTTGCTGACCACAAAGGAAACACCAGACGAGGAATAAAAAAGTGATTATAGGAGGTCAACAACCTCAGCCTGCTTTTATAGAATAGTCCAGGAGAACAAACTGAGGAGGAGGAGCTCATCTGGTGACCACACCTCCACATTAGGGTGGCCACACCTCCACGCCGAGCCTCCTGGTCCTCAGTAGAGCGTGGTGTGTGGCTGAGGTGATGAGAGGAGCTGGCAGCCCGATGCTTCTCTATTATTAGCAGGTAACCAGCTCTGGTTTTAGAGGAGCTGCTGTTGTTTTTAAAATGGGTTGTTTTGGTGCCAGAGTGTCTCACACTCCTCATCTTTACTTCTGACCTCATATTGACTCTCCCTCACACCTTTCAGCATCTCTTCACTCACTGTGACCTCAGCTTCCCGTCCTGAAAGAGAGCAATGATTTGCTTATGTTTTAGGACTCGAGGTTTCAAGTGAAAATGTGAACGATTCAAACATAAATGTGAGGGATGCAAATCTGAAGGAACAGACTTAATCAGGTGAAAAGAAATCCTATTAAGAAACTCTGAAGACACAAGATATAATAATAATGGATTATTTTGCTCTTGAATGTTTATTAATTCATTGTAACACTTTTATAACATGCAAAATGTATACTTAAAATTTTTTGCAGCATTGATGCTGATAAGCTGACGAATCAGAGCAGTCAGATTTGAGGGTAAGAATTTCCTTTAAAAGCTGAATCCTAAATGAATATTTCAGGAATTTCTGAAGTGTGTTTCTGTGTTAAGTTATAAATAATTGTTCTTACTCATTGTAAATAGCTTTCGGAACAGCCTCTGTTTACAGAAATAGAGTTCACATCCTTCTGAACTAATGAGCTAACGGCTAGTCTGAGTAATTTCTGCAGAAATATGAAGAACTCCATGCCAGACTCAAAGTCTGATTAATGAACAATGTCTAGCTGTTGTTGCTGATAGTGCTGTCAAAAGACCCGGTTCTTTGGTACCAAGTCAGTACTAAAACTATTTAAATGTTATGGTTCCAGGATTTCTGAGGTACCAGTAGTACAGACCTAGCGGGTGACCTGGGTCTTTGCGGTACAATCTAATCATTTTTCATAATTTGACAGATTAAAATCACACACCTGTGTGTGTGAGAATGTGTGTGCGCGCGTGCCATCAGCCCGCGCTAAATTCGCGAGTCGCTAGACACCGGCTGGGGCCTCATTTATAAACCTGCTCACGCAAAAACTGGTCTGAAAGTTGTCTAAATTTTCAGACTTGGAGGCCCACACATACACACAAGACCAACTGTTACCCTCCACCCGCGTCTCTGAACCGAATTAAAATTTGAATAAAAACATCTCGCATTTAGGAGTTAAATCACAGTCTGTTCATGTCTTGAAATGGTATAACTGCACTTATTGATGCAATATTGTGATCAGCTGTGTAGTTATGAGACCTATGAATACTCATTCAGAAGCACTCGTGCGTAAATGCGCAGCGCTCCGGACGCTCCACCGTCCAGAGTCCGGAGCAGGGAGCACCGCAGTTCAGAAAACCCAGAGAGCGTTCAACCAAGCTGGTTTATTCTCTAGATCAGTCTGGATCTATGATCTGAACTGAGACACATGAATGCTGCAGCCAGAGGCATTAGTGTGTAATGGATGCTCTCATTGTGCAGCGCTCCAGACGGGGAGTGTTATTAGGGTTCTCCAGATGAAGACTTGGTGATCAGCTGATTTATCCTCTACATCAGTCTGGATTTATGAGCTGAACTAGACCTGGTGTGCAGATCAACTGACCTGAACCATCAGAACCACGTGATCTTCTGCAGCTTAATTAAACACTCTCGAGTTCTCTGAACGTGGAGGCAGATGTGGAGATCCCAGCGGTGCGTTGATCGGCGGTAATCCAGACAAGGGGCTCAACGCGGCCCAGAGCTCCCGCCGAAAGTCTCACCGAAGCTGCCGTCAGAACCTGCTCAGCACTCCACACAGCCAGTAGAGCCAAAACCTGACCTAGATCCCACCTTGTTTTCCTCATTTTCTCCGAGTCCTGGATGTTTTTGGATGGATATTGCTGATCGGGTCCGGCGAGGGTCCAGGAGCCGAAGGCGGCAGCGTGGGGGGGGGGGTCGGATGAACGGGTAAACAAACGGCTCTGAGACGTAATCGTGGATCATGGATGATCGGATGGAAAGTAAGGACTCACGGTCATATGAGATGGTAGCTGGGATGTTTTTGATGTAGAAGGTGAAAAGTAGCCACATAGTGTAGAAAGCTGGAGAAGAAAAACGGTTCAAAAAAGCCATAGCAGAGCGCAGCCCAGCACAAACAGGTGACATCTTGCTTCGGCCGGACCCGAAAAACAACCACAATGTGGTCGCAACAGAAGCTGTAAGAGGTTCAAGGAAAAAACAACCTGACAAGGTCAAAAACAAAAATTTATATTCACAATTATCTTTCTACTGACACCACAAACAAATAAATCCATCTATAACTAACACAGTCAGATAATTAATGTTACAATTCAGACAACAAACACTAACCAAGCAAGTCATGACAATCAGCTCAACTAATGAAGTGAATTAACAACAAAATAAAAGTCAAATCCACTGAGATGTTCCATCAAACCCAGTCACACAAAACTCCCTCAGGCCAAACTATTAAATATTCCTCTAACGTAAAAGCTATCAAGACCTTTAATTTATGTGCTCTCTTTAAAGTTTTTATGTACAGTAATATGTTTTTGTTATATCTTCCAAATGTGCATTGCCCCCTGGTGGATTTTGTTTATTTTACAATGTTCTGTATTGCCTGTTGTTGTTAATAAAGGTTTTTTTTTAAACTCTGTCAGGCCACCATGACATTTTAAGAAAAGTAACAAAAAACCTCCTCAAAACAGCTATACTACATAAACCAACGTATTCTTTTTTTTTTTTTTTAACCCCGTGTCCTGTCCGGCTGTGGAGCAAACAGAATAATGTCTGAGTGCCAAAAACAAGCCCAACAGTGTTGTTGTTTCAGGTGAGAGGTTACAGCCACTGCTATAAAACTCCTCCTGATTTTTGTTTAAATATAACCCACAAAATCTTTATTAGAATATTTTTATGGTTGATTGGACACAGAGCCTGAAAGTGAAGGGAAGGGTACAGAAAGAGGGATGGGGGAGAAAGTAAACAGAAAAAGAAGAGAACAAGAGACGTGAAGAGTCCACTTCTAGACCTGTAAATAAAGCACAAAAAAACAAGCAAACAAAACAGGAAGAAAAGATACAACAGCAACAAACAGCATATGAATATACAACAGTTGTGATATTCTTCAAATGTATACGTATACACCAGTTCAAGAGAGTTCAGTGTCAACCACAGCCCCAGTCAATGTGTCTGAAAACACCTGAGTCCATCTTTATGTGAGCACCTTGTGATCATCTGTGTGTATATATGCGCGCTTGTTTATGTAAGGTTTCTCTATTGAAACATTCAATAATAAGTTCGAGGAGCCACAGACCTGTCCCCAAGGCCCACGGAGGACGCGAAGGAGGTCCAGGCCCCAGACGTCCAGAGGCCACCCAGGGCACGGACACCCCAGGGAGATCGCCGTCAGGGCAGTCGCTAAACTCTCCCCCAGAGGCTCACCCCACGTGGGCCCCCCGGCAGTCGCCGCGCTAGAGCCCCTGGGGGGCCGCGGCTAGGAGCTCACAGGCACCGCCTGCAGCCAGCCATCCGGGGTAGATCTAGCCGGAACCAGAGACCCGAGACCCAGGAGCGAACCAGCCCCAGCAGAGGCCCGACCACCCCCGGGGGCCCAGATCCCACCAGGCAGCCACAGGAAGAAGAGCAGGCAGACGCCCCCAGCACCCAGCCCCAGACCCCGAGACACCCCAGCACGCCACTGGAGAAAGGCACCACCAATGCCGAGGCGCAGCCAGGGAGGATAGTCTCTGCCGAGGAGGGCCTAGCATGTCACAGAAAGAGAGGGGGGGGGGACGAAACCTGACAGAAAAACAGTCACACACAGACACAATCACGCTCCCTCCCTCATGCGTGCACACACACATTCCTGCAAACATACCAAGACACACAATAGACGCTGTACACCCACTCTCGCTCCCCATGCACTCTCTATGTTCAGGACCAGGGACCAGCGCCCTAAGGGTGAAGCCGGCCCTGAAATCCAGAAGATGGTCCCTCCCTTACTGAAGTGGGGATAAGCAGACCACCGCGCACCCCGCCGCAGCCGAGCAGCCCCCCACCGCAGACCCCGACCAGACGGCCCGCTCCACTCCAGGCCCCAGGCAGCGAGCAGAGAACAGGGGTGTGTGAAGACCCCAAGTCTCCCCCCGCCTACTCCAATGTGGTGTTGATGCGTGTTGTAGTAAGATGCTTTTAAAAAGAGTGGGGGGCGGCCCGCCATCCCCCGCCCTGGATCCTAAGTGTCTAAATGCGTTGAGGTGGGTAATGACACCGGAGGAGAGGTTAGCCGGCTAGACCTCCCTCCCCCCGGGTATTACTGGGTGTAATTCCTCCAAAGACCCTAGATGCATAATGTAAGAATGTCTGTGGTGGAAGTGTTTAAATTGTGCAATAAAATTGGGCCACAGGCTGCCACAGGACTGCAGAGATGGTGTTCCACACCCATGACGTACCCGTGACCCAAAGCCCTGTGTGTGTGGTGACGTGACTGAGCAGAGGGAGGGAAAAATCTGGGGATGGGGAGGCAAGACTGGGGGGACAAGCCCTCCCAGGCGGCCAGCTCCCCCGCTGGCCCCAGAAAGCACCCCCGTTCCCCAAAACCACCGAGGGCAGGGAGATCGCCGGCCCACCCATCCAGGTCCACGGCAGGAGCCCCACACAGCGCCACAGAGCCCACGGAGTCCCCCACCCCCACCCCAGCAGGGTAACTATACCTCCCTCAATCACGCACATAGTAACTACAAACTTACATAGGACATAGACNAACCATGCTGTTCACCTTCATAATAAAACCAGTAAAGGAAAATCTGGACAGCTGTCATCAAAAGTTCCTGTTCAGTGGACTCAAGAACATCAGTGTGTTCTGGATAAGCTAATTCACATCCTGTCCTCTCCACCTGTGCTAGCTTATCCCAACTTTGACCACCCTTTTGTACTACACACAGATGCATCAGCTGAAGGCCTTGGAGCAGTGTTATACCAACGCCAGGATGGAAAGTTGAAAGTCATTGCATATGGATCAAGAACACTGTCTCCTACAGAGAAGAGGTACCACATGCATTCAGGGAAACTCGAATTTCTCGCTTTGAAGTGGGCTGTATGTGAGAAGTTTCGCGACTACCTTTTCTATGCTCCCTCTTTTACCATCTATACAGACAACAACCCCCTGACTTATGTTATGAGCACGGCCAAACTAAATGCCGTAGGCCACAGGTGGGTTGGGGAGTTGGCTGATTTCTGTTTTGAGATCAAGTACAGGCCAGGTAGAGTCAACAATGATGCAGACACTCTCTCCAGACTGCCACTGGACATTGCTGAGTATGTTGATGAATGTACAGAGGAACTTTCAAGAGACACCATTCAAGCAACATGGGAAGGAACCCAGGCTGCCCGAGAAAATGAAGTGGCTTATATTGCTATGCTGAACCTGTCACATCAAGACTTGGAGCCTTGCATGCTGGGAACACAGCCTTTCATAAGTCACGAAGAACTAAAGCAAGCACAAAGAGAAGACAAAGTAATAGGTGAGGTCATCAGGCTGAAAGAAAGCAACACAAAGCTCACAAGTCACATAAGGAAAAACACAAGCACTCCTGTGAAGAGGCTGCTGCATGAGTGGGATAAGCTCCACTTTGAAAATGACCTGCTATATAGAAGGACAATGCAGAGACAACAGCTGGTTGTACCTGAAAAGTATAAAGCTATCGCCTTGAAATACCTGCATGACGAAATGGGCCATGTTGGCACAGAGAGAGTTACTAACTTGGCAAGAGACAGATTCTATTGGCCATACATGAAGAAAGAAATTGAGGCCTATGTAACTAGAAAGTGCCCTTGTATCAAGCGAAAGAAGCCTGTGGCTCATGTGAGGGCTCCCATGGGCTCGATCACCACCACAGCCCCCTTGGAACTGGTGTCCATTGATTACTTGCACCTAGAGTCAAGTGCAGGAGGCTTTGAATATATCTTGGTGGTGGTCGACCACTTTACTCGATTTGCTCAGGCCTACCCTACTCGCAATAAATCTGGAAGAACTGCTGCAGAAAAGTTGTTCAATGACTTCATCCCACGGTTTGGTTACCCACAAAAGCTCCATCATGATCAGGGCCGTGAGTTTGAGAATAACCTTTTCAAGACCCTGCAACAGCTCACAGGAGTAGGACACTCTAGGACCACACCCTACCATCCTCAGGGTAATCCAGCAGAAAGGTTTAACAGAACTCTCTTGCAGCTACTTCGCACCTTGATGGACCAAGAGAAAATTAGATGGAAAGATCACTTACCCCAAATGGTCCATGCCTATAACTGCACAAGGCATGAGGCAACTGGATATTCACCCTTCTACTTGCTGTATGGACGTCATCCCCGTCTGCCAGTAGATCTTCTATTTGGCCTGAAGATGGAGGGAGAAGCCGTGTCTCCAAGAGGATATGCAGAAAAGTGGGCAGCCAGGATGGAACAAGCATACAGACTGGCCTCTGAGAATAGCAATCGCTCCAGTGCAAGAGGGAAACAGTACTATGATCGTCAGCTTAAAGGAGTTGTCCTTCAGCCAGGAGACCGTGTATTAGTACGCAATCTGGGTGAGAGAGGGGGTCCAGGAAAACTAAGATCCTACTGGGAAGACACAGTGTACATTGTGAAAGAACAAATGAACAATGGGCCTGTGTATAAAGTGTCCTCAGAAAAGAACAATGGTGGGACTCGTACTTTACACCGTAATCTTCTACATCTAGTTAATGATCTGCCTGTTGACATGCCACCATGTCCTTCAGAGCTGAAAAGAATCAAAGGAGAAAACAACTCACCTTCTCACTCACAAACCAGAAAACCAAAGTCAAGGAAAGAAAGGGGGAAATTATCCATCAGCAGTGATGTGTCATCTTCAGATGAAGAAGAGGATGGCTACTGGATCCAAATACCTGTGGGGCAGGAAGCTGCCAGTGTGCCTCATGAGGTCAATCAAGAAACGGAGGAAGCCTGTAGCCACGATCACTTCATACCAAGTGATGAAATGGAAAGAGACTTCTCCAATGAGGAGATGGCGGGATCATCAACCCTGAGTCAAGAGGATGAAGCAGGAACAGAGATGACTAAACCCCAGCTAGAGTCAAGTCCAACCAGGTCACAGGTGGAAAAGCCCCTGTTAGACCACTTAACTAGTGTTTATCAGCCAGCAGCTGATCAGTCCATGGATCAAAGGGCTGCAAGGAGATCCAACCGGGAGAGGAAACCTGTTCAGAGGTTGACATACGAGACTCTGGGAGATCCTACTTACCAGCCAAACTGCATGGCAAATTCTGCAAATATATGTGAGGGGGGGAATCCACAAGCAAGAGGGGTAGAACTTTATTATGTTCAGGCACCCCACCTTCCCTGGCCAACACCTCACATGGTGTGCCCATGCAAATGTTGGCCCTACCCTACTTACGTGCCATATGTCACCCATCCTAGTGTGTTTTGAAGAAAGGTGACATTGCTTTGAACTAGAACGGTTGAGTGTAATTGAAAATGTTAAGTTTTATTTTGTGATGTAATGCCAGGAGCCATTTTCTTTGTTGGGGAGTGTGTGACACACAAATAAATGTGGTCACAATTTGTGGTTAATGTTGGTTTACTGGGATATCATCCTAGGTTGTTGTGTAATAAGTTTTGAACACAAAAAGAATTGTAAATTCAGCCCAAAAGGACGTTTTTATTTCGGTCTTTATAGACCTATTTTCTGAAGGTGCAATACTCCTTAGCGCCAGTAGGGGGCAACAGGACACTTGGCAACCGTTGGTTCAGCTCTTTCCCCATTCTACAGCGAGGAGCTGACGCGATAACACCAAACTGATGTCCTGTCTGTTCATTTGCTGTTTTATCAGAATCTACCTGTTACATGGTTGCCTATCTGGGACCTGTAACAGATTCTTGGGGGCTCGTCCGGGATTGACGGCACCAGGACGCTGAGGGAGGTCGTCAATCTAGTGATCACTGAACCCGTGGACTGCCAGGATTACACTGACGGAACTGAAGGAGAGTCGCAGGTCCGAGGCATCTGTCTGTAGTCAGAGTGAGGGACTTGTTGCTTCCAGAGCATCCAAGAGGTGTGAGCCATGGCAACCCATGCAAGAAAAGAACTGGTTTGCTTAATAAAGAAGAGTTTGCTGCATCTGTCTGCAGAACAGATCTTCGAAGTTGCAGCGAACATTCCCGAACTTCCTCATCAAGATCCAGTTGACTTGGATAAACAGGATGAAGGGGGGTGCTTTGATTATATCTGTTCATTTATGTCCTCAACTGTCTTACTTGAGTTGGAAGATGAGGGTTTTTCGCATTTATTGTCTTTAAAAACTGTTCTTGATGAGTTTACATGCCCTAAACCTGCAGGAGAAAAAGTAGTTTCATTTGCTGTCACTCAGTGTGAGTCATCTGCTAATGTTACATGTTATGCTGATGATCAGGCTAATGATGCAGAAATTATTGCACAGTTTGAAAGTGAAACTCCAGTAGCTGCTGCTCCTCACCTACAAACAAACAATAGCCATAGATCCCCACACAGCTCTGAACAGGAAACAGGGGAAAATGATGGGATTGGTGCCAAAGTAAAACACGTCACTCAGCCAACTCCCTCAGTCTCTGCACATTTCTCACCACATGGGATGGAAAATCTTGCCACACTGAGAGATCTAGCCATGTTCCACCGAAAAGAGTTTAAAATACATGGTGGCCAAATAGGTGATAGTGCAGCCGACATCAGCTACAGTAACATCTGTAAACAAATAGAGGAAGGACTAAAGGAACTTTACACACAGAATGAAGTGATTCGTGCAGTATTGCGGATTATAAAACCTGGAAACTTCAAAGACATGTTAATCAGTAAGGATGAAATGTCTATTAATGAATTAAAAAGTTTTCTGAGGTCACATATGGGAGAGAAGAGCACCACAGAACTCTTCCAAGAACTAATTACAGCTAAACAGTTTGAACAAGAAACACCACAACAGTTTCTATATCGAATGGTGGGTCTGAAACAGAAACTGATTCTCACATCAAGGCAGCAGGACACTGACGTTAAGTATGAAACCCAAACTGTACAGAATGTGTTCATACACACAGTTTATCAGGGTTTAAATGAAAAACATGAAGATGTAAGACGGGAGTTAAAACCCCTTCTTTCAGTGAAGTCTGTTTCAGATGAAGCCCTTCTGAGACAAGTCATCAAAACAACCAGTGAGGAGAGTGAAAGAAGGCGGCGCCTTGGACGCAATCCACGCGTCAAAACCATCTATGCACAGAGTGGACAAGTGATTCCGGAAAAGCTGGGAGACCACAAAGAGAATTCTCATTCCAGGGGTAAAGATGAAGAAATACAGAAGCTCAGTGCACAGGTACATGCACTAACACAGCTGGTAGAGTCGCTGACACAGCTAAAACCAACTGATACACGATCCCAGGCTTTCTCACAGGAGTCCTGTCATTGTGCCAGTAATCAGACAAGACAAAACTCAAATAAAAAGGGTAAACAATATGGGTGTCCCTCTTGCATTGAGCAGGAACTCTCCAACTGTCAACACTGTTTTTTTTGTGGCGAAGAAGGACATCGTGCAGTGGGTTGCCTTAAGAGACGCAAGCAGTCGGGAAACCAGCAACGGTCACAGCTGGGGGGCGACCTGTGATCGAAGGTAACATCCAGTCCCAGCCAAATGACAACCACACTAAACAGATTTCTCATAGCCAGCAGACAATAACTTCTCCCAATGTGCCAGTTACTGATGATGATGAGACCACATCTGAAAGGGTTGCACAATTAATTTGAAAAAAATGCCTGCTAAAGTGTAACATGAATGGCTATGCAGTAACAGCTCTTTTTGACACAGGCGCCCAGGTTAGTCTTGTAGATAGAGCCTGGAAACAAAAATATCTACCCCATCAAATGATCCACCCTTTAAGTGAACTGATGGGAGACTATGATCTCAATGTATTTGCTGCCAATGGAGAGATCATTCCATATGATGGGTGGGTGGAAATTATTGTTAATCTGCCAGGAAACGACGACCCAAATCACTCAATTAGAGTTCCCTTCCTGGTGAGCCAAGTTGACATCTTAAGACCACTGCTAGGTTTTAATGTAATTCAGGAAATAATCCTGGGTCAGGGAAAGGAGGCAGAAGTATTGCCTGTTATTTGTAATCTGCTTAAAGGAGCAATGGACATTGACACTCAGAAGGCTGAAGCAGTCGTAAACTTCATCAAGACAGAAAAAACAACCAAGACACTTGAAGAAGTGGCACTAAAAATAGGCCATCAGGATGTTGTTCTTCAGCCAGGGCAGATAGCTCATATCAAGTTTCCAGTACCCGCTAGTTTCACCCGGTGTGTTGCTTTGTTTGAACTCTGCATTGACCATGATCGGGCCGAGCAGCTGGATGTAGGAGATGGTCTAGTGGAAGTACATCACACAGAAAGACCATTTGTGGAGATCCCAGTAGGCAATACAACAAAGCATGATATTGTTCTGTCCCGCCGTACAACACTAGGAAGCCTCCAGAGTATTGAAAAGATTGTTGAAACGGGTCAAACGAGTAAAACTGACACCCCACTCAGCGTGTGTACAGATAATGGTACAAACCCAGCAGCAGGTTGGCACCCTCCAGTTGACATCAGTCATTTAAGTGCAGAGGAGCAAGTTGTTGTGAGGCAACTATTGTATGAGGAATCCAAAGCCTTCGCTTGTGATGATACAGATATCGGCTGCATTCCAAATCTGCAAATGACAGTCAGCTTAAAAGATGATGTACCAGTACAACACTCATATTCAGCCATTCCCAAACCACTTTACAAAGAAGTGAAGGAATACATTCAGGAATTGCTAGCAAGGAATTGGATAGTCAGATCCAAGTCCCCATATTCCGCTCCAGTGGTGTGTGTGCGTAAAAGGGATGGAACGCTGAGGCTCTGTGTGGATTATCGTCTCTTAAATCGTAAGACTATCCCAGACCGACACCCACTACCCCGAATCCAAGACCTAATGAACACACTAGGAGGACAACACTGGTTCTCTATATTAGACCAAGGGAAAGCATATCACCAGGGCTATATCTCTGAGGGATCAAGACACCTCACTGCGTTCATTACCCCTTGGGGTTTATATGAATGGGTCCGTATCCCTTTCGGTCTCTCAAACGCCCCAGCAGCCTTTCAGAGATGTATGGAGGAAGTGTTGAACTCCTTAAGAGATGAGTGCTGCATCCCTTATCTTGATGATGTGCTTTGTTATGCCAAAACTTTTGAGGAACATGTGGAAGGGCTAAGGAAGGTTTTAAGGGCTCTTCAACAACACGGCATAAAGCTCAGACCTACCAAGTGTGAATTATTCAAGAAGGAAGTGCGCTATGTTGGAAGGTTGGTGTCAGCTGATGGTGTGCGTGTTGACCCTAAAGACATAGCAGCTGTCCAGGCTCTAAGGGAGAAGACACCAGCTACAGTCGGAGATGTTCGGAAACTGTTAGGTTTTCTGAGCTACTACAGAGCTTATGTGCAGGACTTTGCCAGAACTGCCAAGCCACTGTATGATTTGTTACAAATCAAAGGAAACCATGCTGTTCACCTTCATAATAAAACCAGTAAAGGAAAATCTGGACAGCTGTCATCAAAAGTTCCTGTTCAGTGGACTCAAGAACATCAGTGTGTTCTGGATAAGCTAATTCACATCCTGTCCTCTCCACCTGTGCTAGCTTATCCCAACTTTGACCACCCTTTTGTACTACACACAGATGCATCAGCTGAAGGCCTTGGAGCAGTGTTATACCAACGCCAGGATGGAAAGTTGAAAGTCATTGCATATGGATCAAGAACACTGTCTCCTACAGAGAAGAGGTACCACATGCATTCAGGGAAACTCGAATTTCTCGCTTTGAAGTGGGCTGTATGTGAGAAGTTTCGCGACTACCTTTTCTATGCTCCCTCTTTTACCATCTATACAGACAACAACCCCCTGACTTATGTTATGAGCACGGCCAAACTAAATGCCGTAGGCCACAGGTGGGTTGGGGAGTTGGCTGATTTCTGTTTTGAGATCAAGTACAGGCCAGGTAGAGTCAACAATGATGCAGACACTCTCTCCAGACTGCCACTGGACATTGCTGAGTATGTTGATGAATGTACAGAGGAACTTTCAAGAGACACCATTCAAGCAACATGGGAAGGAACCCAGGCTGCCCGAGAAAATGAAGTGGCTTATATTGCTATGCTGAACCTGTCACATCAAGACTTGGAGCCTTGCATGCTGGGAACACAGCCTTTCATAAGTCACGAAGAACTAAAGCAAGCACAAAGAGAAGACAAAGTAATAGGTGAGGTCACCAGGCTGAAAGAAAGCAACACAAAGCTCACAAGTCACATAAGGAAAAACACAAGCACTCCTGTGAAGAGGCTGCTGCATGAGTGGGATAAGCTCCACTTTGAAAATGACCTGCTATATAGAAGGACAATGCAGAGACAACAGCTGGTTGTACCTGAAAAGTATAAAGCTATCGCCTTGAAATACCTGCATGACGAAATGGGCCATGTTGGCACAGAGAGAGTTACTAACTTGGCAAGAGACAGATTCTATTGGCCATACATGAAGAAAGAAATTGAGGCCTATGTAACTAGAAAGTGCCCTTGTATCAAGCGAAAGAAGCCTGTGGCTCATGTGAGGGCTCCCATGGGCTCGATCACCACCACAGCCCCCTTGGAACTGGTGTCCATTGATTACTTGCACCTAGAGTCAAGTGCAGGAGGCTTTGAATATATCTTGGTGGTGGTCGACCACTTTACTCGATTTGCTCAGGCCTACCCTACTCGCAATAAATCTGGAAGAACTGCTGCAGAAAAGTTGTTCAATGACTTCATCCCACGGTTTGGTTACCCACAAAAGCTCCATCATGATCAGGGCCGTGAGTTTGAGAATAACCTTTTCAAGACCCTGCAACAGCTCACAGGAGTAGGACACTCTAGGACCACACCCTACCATCCTCAGGGTAATCCAGCAGAAAGGTTTAACAGAACTCTCTTGCAGCTACTTCGCACCTTGATGGACCAAGAGAAAATTAGATGGAAAGATCACTTACCCCAAATGGTCCATGCCTATAACTGCACAAGGCATGAGGCAACTGGATATTCACCCTTCTACTTGCTGTATGGACGTCATCCCCGTCTGCCAGTAGATCTTCTATTTGGCCTGAAGATGGAGGGAGAAGCCGTGTCTCCAAGAGGATATGCAGAAAAGTGGGCAGCCAGGATGGAACAAGCATACAGACTGGCCTCTGAGAATAGCAATCGCTCCAGTGCAAGAGGGAAACAGTACTATGATCGTCAGCTTAAAGGAGTTGTCCTTCAGCCAGGAGACCGTGTATTAGTACGCAATCTGGGTGAGAGAGGGGGTCCAGGAAAACTAAGATCCTACTGGGAAGACACAGTGTACATTGTGAAAGAACAAATGAACAATGGGCCTGTGTATAAAGTGTCCTCAGAAAAGAACAATGGTGGGACTCGTACTTTACACCGTAATCTTCTACATCTAGTTAATGATCTGCCTGTTGACATGCCACCATGTCCTTCAGAGCTGAAAAGAATCAAAGGAGAAAACAACTCACCTTCTCACTCACAAACCAGAAAACCAAAGTCAAGGAAAGAAAGGGGGAAATTATCCATCAGCAGTGATGTGTCATCTTCAGATGAAGAAGAGGATGGCTACTGGATCCAAATACCTGTGGGGCAGGAAGCTGCCAGTGTGCCTCATGAGGTCAATCAAGAAACGGAGGAAGCCTGTAGCCACGATCACTTCATACCAAGTGATGAAATGGAAAGAGACTTATCCAATGAGGAGATGGCGGGATCATCAACCCTGAGTCAAGAGGATGAAGCAGGAACAGAGATGACTAAACCCCAGCTAGAGTCAAGTCCAACCAGGTCACAGGTGGAAAAGCCCCTGTTAGACCACTTAACTAGTGTTTATCAGCCAGCAGCTGATCAGTCCATGGATCAAAGGGCTGCAAGGAGATCCAACCGGGAGAGGAAACCTGTTCAGAGGTTGACATACGAGACTCTGGGAGATCCTACTTACCAGCCAAACTGCATGGCAAATTCTGCAAATATATGTGAGGGGGGGAATCCACAAGCAAGAGGGGTAGAACTTTATTATGTTCAGGCACCCCACCTTCCCTGGCCAACACCTCACATGGTGTGCCCATGCAAATGTTGGCCCTACCCTACTTACGTGCCATATGTCACCCATCCTAGTGTGTTTTGAAGAAAGGTGACATTGCTTTGAACTAGAACGGTTGAGTGTAATTGAAAATGTTAAGTTTTATTTTGTGATGTAATGCCAGGAGCCATTTTCTTTGTTGGGGAGTGTGTGACACACAAATAAATGTGGTCACAATTTGTGGTTAATGTTGGTTTACTGGGATATCATCCTAGGTTGTTGTGTAATAAGTTTTGAACACAAAAAGAATTGTAAATTCAGCCCAAAAGGACGTTTTTATTTCGGTCTTTATAGACCTATTTTCTGAAGGTGCAATACTCCTTAGCGCCAGTAGGGGGCAACAGGACACTTGGCAACCGTTGGTTCAGCTCTTTCCCCATTCTACAGCGAGGAGCTGACGCGATAACACCAAACTGATGTCCTGTCTGTTCATTTGCTGTTTTATCAGGTTAGTGTCATGTAACAAGTAAAACGGTGTCCAACAGTGTTAGAAAAGTATTTTATAACTATTGTTAATTGGTTTTGACAAGTTATTTTGTTAGATTGTTCCTGAACTGTACCGATAGCCCTGTGCCGGCAGGTGAACAAGTTGCTATGGTAACCATACAACCACTCCATGTCCGCTAGGATTTTAGTTGATGTGCTCCTGTAGTTTAGATGGCATTACGAAGAAAGAAATGTCATTTTGTTCAGTTATAAAGTAACAAAGATGAAAAGAGATTATTGTTTGGTGACATTTGTTACTTTAAAAGACAAGTTTATATGAATTTGAAGACTTTCTGAGCTAGAATATTTTTATTTTATAGACTTTGTGATAGTTGTGTTTTCCTATTCGGTGCATTTGTGTTTAATTGTTCTGTGTATTTATACTGATTATTCAGATTATTTTGGTAAAAGAATGTTAATAAATTCTACAGCGAGGAGCTGACGCGATAACACCAAACTGATGTCCTGTCTGTTCATTTGCTGTTTTATCAGAATCTACCTGTTACATGGTTGCCTATCTGGGACCTGTAACATATGCGCATCAAGCAAACCTGTAGCAGTAGGGGGCGCTGTCGTACAGGACGCTCCGTGTGTTTCTCTGTAGTTTCAGCCGTAATGGAGGAGACAGTCAGAGCTCATTTCTACTAAAAAGTCCTTCATTCCCTCAATGCTGAGAGATGTATTTTTATTTTTAAACATTTCTCCTAACAGAATGGCAAGGATACACGTTTATTTTTGTGGAGGACTCATTCTGGACCGAGCGTTTTCTTATTTCCGGTTCCTGTAGCTTCAGAACTACAGCTGCTGTTCTAAAGCCATGAATCAAACACAGCAGGGACAGAGAGGGCAGCCTCTTACTTTGTGAGAAAATAACTGAGTGATTAAACCCTACAATGTAATCATAGTTTTTGAGCATGAGTTTCAGTTTATGTCCAGCTTACAGACTGAACCGAAGTAATGCGCCATGTGCACGCGACCACACACGTGTGTCAAGGTGTTTGGGAGGAGGAGCCATAGGGACGTTGGATTTAAAAACTGCTCTCAGCAGAAAAATGCTCCACTTATCAGCTTTAAAGCAGCTAGGTGGATTATTTTTTAATGTATAAAAGTTTTCTAAATGTTTTAAATGATGGTTCAGGTCTAAACTAGTGTTACACAACATGTCATTTTGATGAAGACCCCCTCTTCCTCCTATAGACCCCTTTGCATTCTTTCTGGCCGCCAAACTTTTCCAGCCAATAAAATTCAAATTACTGCATTGTCGGCTTTCTGTCAACGTGCACGCGCTTCTTGCAAACCTGTAGTAGTAGGGGGCGCTCTCGTACAGGATGCTCTGTGTGTTTCTCTGTTTACCGTCTCAGCTGTTCATGGAGGAGACAGAGCTAATTTCTACTAAAAACGTATCCATTCCCCGGCTAATGACGGATTTATTTTTATTTTTAAACCTTTCATCTCACAGAATGGCAAGGCTTGCCAAACATACACATTTATTTTGGTCAGAAAGTTCATCCAGGGCTGAGTCATTTCTCTGTTCAGCTTCAGAGCACCGCAGCAGCTCACTAAGTATCAGAGGCAGCTGCAGTAGGGTCAGACAGGGTCATCAGAGATGGGTAAAGTGTTGGAATGAGATTTGTAAACTGTGAGTGATTAAACCCTACACTTATGTTTTGATCAAAATATATAAATGATTTATTACAAAAAGACATTTTAGAAAATTCTCCACTTTGCTTTTTATTTCTAGTCTTTTGTTTTTGTCATTGTAAAACTTTTGTTTTGTTCAAATTTTTGCAGACAATGCCACTAAACAAGAAAAAAAACAGTGATTTTTTTATACACCTTTTCATGTTACACATATCCTTCCCCACACGGACCTCTGAATGTGACTAATTTTGTATTTATGTGACAATCACGATGTAGTACTCAGCTAGAGCTGCACATCATGCACATACTGTCAACCATACACACACACACACACACACACACACACACACACATGAAGAAACAAGGGATCCTGTGTGTGTCTAATGCTGCTGTAGCATTCTGAAATTTATTGCACGACACTTGACTTCTTAAGCACAATACATGACTTCAAATACACATGTACACACACATCCACAGATGTATTTACTTCTGAGGTTAGGCAGGTTAAAGCTACACTCCCAATCAAGCTTCAAGGCTGAATCTCCTCACACTATCTCTAAGGCTGTCAACGTTGTGGAGAAAATCCATTTCAAATACCTTCTTTGATGACATCATATCCCAACCAGGACTGTCTGCTGTTTGCCCAATAACAAGTCCTCGATCACCAGTAACCTGAAAGCCCTGCTGAAAAAGATGTGGACCTTCAGATCTGGTGATGGGAAGAGTTAAAGAGGATACAGCTGGGAACACTCCAACAGAACAATCCTAAAAATATGTGGGCAAGGATGAAGATCACTGCCTTCACCTCAAACAATCATCATCAGCAGGTGGGTACCCTGGATAAAGCCAACAACCTGAACTTGTCCTTAATCTGGTTAAGCACCAAACCCTCTGCAGGAGCATCCCCCTCCACCCCAGCCTTTACAACTCCTCAGTCAGAAACACTGCTGTCTTCTCTTCTTCACACACCTCAAACTTCAACCTCCACAAGGGCCCAGGTCCAGAAACACTGCACCTTGGAAAGGCTGTATTGCAACAGCTCATCTGTGTTCCCCAGCTGTCTGGAGTCCTGCAGCAGGAAAATGTGTTGGCAATTTGGAAAACTCAACTCAAACTTTATTTATAGAGCACATTTTACACAACACAAGCTAAACAAAGTGCCTAACAGATAAAAGTAAATATTAAACCACAATAAAATATAGATCAGTTCTAAAATTAGAATTAAATTAGACTAAAATGAAGTAAAATAAATAAATTCAGGTAAAACAACACAATAAAAGCTACCACTGTAGGCGTCCTGCTCAGGTAAGCCAAAGAATAAAAGTGGGTCTTTAAAAGACATTTAAAAATGCCCAGGGTCTCAGCAGATCTAATGTGCTCTGGAAGGCTGTTCCAGAGCCGGGGGGCAATTATTGCCCGAGAGGTTCGGTCACCTCTGGTCTTCAGCCTGGTTCTGGGGACCTCCAGAAGGAGCTGGTTTACTGACCTGAGCGTCCTGACTGGAGTATAAAAATTAAGAAGTTCAGAGAGGTAGTGAGGTGCCAGTCTATTCAGAGATTTAAAAACAAACATCAGGATTTTAAAATCTATTCTAAAATAAACTGTAAGACAATGCAGTGATGCCAAGATGGGTGTTATGTGCTCATATTTGCATTTAGAAGGCGGGCTGCAGCATTTTGCACCAACTGCAGACGATGGAGTAATGACTGATCGATGCCAAAATACAGAGTTACAGTAGTCCAGGCCTAAAGATATGAGGGCATGGATCACTCTCTTCAGATCTTTGGCAGGGAGAAAACCTTTGACCTTTGCAATGATTCTCAACTGGTAAAAACTTGACTTTACAACAGATTTTACTCGTTTGTTGAATTTTAAAGCACTGTCAAAAGTCACACCCAGGTTTTTAACTGATGAGCAGAAAAGTGGAGAAAGAGGACCAAAAACACCAGTCTGTGTGTTTTTGTCTTTTATGTTTGCTCATCCATGATTTGACCTCATTTAGGCAACAGAGTAAAGGCTGAATACAGCGCTTGCTGTTTGGTCTCAGAGGCAGGTAGATCTGAACATCATCAGCATAGCAGTGGAAGGAGATGCTGTGCTTCCTAAGGATTGATCCTAGGGACAACACATATAATAAAAACAGCAGAGTCCCAGGATGGAACCCTGGGGCACACCAGAGATGAGGGGGGCTGTAACTGATGAGAAATCATCTAACTGAACCGAGAAGCTCCGATCAGTTAAATAGGACCTGAACCATGAGAGGGCAGAGCCCGTAATACCAACGCACTGCTCTAACCGTGACAGCAGGATCCCATCATGCTTCAGGCTGGTACCAAAGAACACCACCCCATCTGGCCCTGAAGACCTTCTAGCAGTTGCCCTGATGATGTCATGAAGGCTCTGGAGAGGCTGGTCCTGAACCTTCTTAGACATTTGGTGAGTACTGCTCTGAACCCTCAGCATTTTGTCTCTCAGCACTATGTGGGGGTGGAGGATGCTGTCAGCTACCTGCTGCTGTCTGCGCTCATTCTCACCTGGATGTTGGTGGGGGCTCTGTTAGAATCATGATTTTTAGTTTCCTCCAGTGCCTTCAACACCATCCAGCCTTCCTTACTGAGTGGCAATGGGTGTCAGTCATCTACTGTCCCCTGGGTTGCTGATTTTATGCCTGACAGGCCTCCGCTTGATCACCCTGTCTGATTTGGTGATCAGCAACAGAGGAGCACCACAGCGGACTGTCCTGTCTCCATTCCTGTTCACTCTGTTAACCTTAGACTTTCAGTACATTCGACCAGCAGAAGTATCCTGATGACTCTGTGATGGTGGGGTGTATCAGGGATGCCTGGGAGTCAAAATACAGGGAATATGGGGGACAGCAGGCCACTGGACAAACTTCACTCCATCATGGACAATCCGTCTTGCCTGTTTCATGACTACCTACAAAGGCACTGAACCCACTCAGCTCTGCTGGCACAGAGAACACTAACATTCCATGCCATTTGCAATCACTCTAACAGCTCAGCTCTATCTAAAAGATGAAAACAAAGAACATCTGCACACAGCTGCTGTTTACATGTAAATAATGTTTACTCTGTCCTCATTGCCCAAGTCTCAGACTGAATTAGCACTAAACTCTTACACCTTCTGTTGTGAAACACTTTTAATATTGTACATGTTTAATGCTGTTGCTACATTGTTGCTTTACAGTATAATTGTTAGTTTTTATGTTGTAAAAGTTTTACATTGGTCTTATACATTACATTTTTGTTGCTATTGGTTTTGTTGTGTACCTGTCTGCTGCTTTGACAAAGTAACTTTCCTTAGGAAATCAATACCATACCGTTCTGTTCAACTCTATGTATTCTCATTACACAAAGCTCATGACCATGTGTGAGGGTTGGATTGACTGGGAAATCAAAAGCTTCTCTTTCTGTCTTAGCTCCTTCTTCACCACAACAGACCGGTTTAGTGTCCACGTCACTGTGGACGCTGCCCTGATACAATCAATCAGCTGCTCCCCCCTTTCCTTACTCATAAACAAAACTCCGATACACCTAAACTCCTCCACTTGAGGTAGGACCTCTCCTCAGACTTTGGATTTATTAATAGTTATTTGTGAATGATTATATACCCCCCAAATGTCCAGTTTCCATTAATATTTCTCATTAAGTTTTCAATCTGATGATTTAAACTATTCATGCTTTCAACATTATGTTCATTTTCTGCGACATATGCTGCTTGGTAAGGAGATCAAATGTGTTAATCTGTTTTACTGTGTTTTGCTAGACAACTTTATTTTAGTGTCATTCATTCACTGTAAAACGCAGAGCAATTTTGCCTAAAATCTAAAGTCTATAGGTTTTAAAATAAATTTTAAACTATTGGGAGTTGCTGTTTATCCCCTGTTGGTTATGAGCTCCGTCTAACACAACAGAGCAGAGAAAAAAAAAGCTGAATTGTGGAGATAATCACAACCTGTGGTTTCCATTTTTACGGTTTTTATCATCTCATCTGATTGAGGTTCAGGTTTAGCAACAAGAACCTTCGGCTGAAGAGAAGTTTCCTGGGGATTAACAGGGATTAATTAGAACTGGAAAGTAAGTTTAAAGGTGGGAGAGTGTGCATATGTGTGTGTGTGAGTAAATTATGCTGATCTGACACTGACGTAAACACTCAGACATAGATATGCTGTAAATAAACATAACCCTGTCGACTGCTTTGGTAACTCTCAGAGGTTAACAGGCTTCAAATGATCAGAACAGACTCCATCCAGCTATTTGTTTTCAGCTGCTTCGTTGTTTGTTTCAGCTGCTTTTGGTTTACATTCAGTATTATGTACAGGGTCAACAGGGTCTGCAAAGGTCAGTGAAAGGTTGTAAGATGCACAAAAGTCTGTCTAACTCTCAGAAAATAAGCCAGAGAAAACTGACAGTTTCTGTAGCAGAAACAGCTTTTGTCAAAAGAAAAGCTATTTTCTTATACAGACTAGTTTTTGTTTCTGAGCAGAGTAACAGTGTACTTGAGACAAAATGGACCTCTTTTTCTGGCTCTAATGCATTTAACTTGACTAACTGGGCATACAATCAGTTAACACACACAGAAGTCACTAGGAGTTGAAACACACCTTACTGCTTCTGGTTTTAGTTTCAAGTTTCACTCCTTCCATGTAAACAAATGGGACACAGTCCATAGTAAAAAATAAAAATACACCTCAGATGTTTTTCCCAGGTGTTGATTTATGTAGTTTTTACCTTGCTGCTGTATGTTCAAATATGTATTTTCCTATATTTGTACGTGTACATAGACATGCCTCTAGTGTGCACTCTAAGCTCCAAGAATACATTATGGCAGCGACTGAAAGCAGGATCTTGTAGTTTTACATTGGGAAGGAATTGAGAACCGGTTCCAATTTAGAACAGATTTCAACAGACCAATTCCATTGGATTGGTACACCTCCAACTTGATCAGTTTTTCTTAACAATTCTTTAAAACAAGTGCTTTATTATCAGTGTTGCCAGTAACGAGCTACTTTGTAACGCGTTACTCTAAAATTACGTCATTTTTCAATAACGAGTAATCTAACGCGTTACTAATTCCAATCCAGTAATCTGATTAAAGTTATTTTTTTCGAGCCACTGTGCGTTACTTTGCGTTACTATTATTGTCCATTTCCTTAAAATATTTATTTTCTTCCTGCATTTCTGTGAGGGCGTTGTGTCACGTTCCCAGCATGAGGTAAAGTCACGTTTTCAACATGTGCACAGCTGAGGAGTCGCTCCAGCTGGAGGAGGAGTCACGTGACCTGTGATACCTTAGCGTATTTACCTGAATATCCGGGCATTATTTTTGTAAACTCCTCTGATACAACAGCATTGTTTTATCTTCGGGGTCTAGACTTTGTTAAGGAGTGTGAGACTGAGAACAAACGGAGAACCGACGAGCAGACTGGCACTAGCAGCCTGAATGTAGTTGTAGCTCCAAACAGCTGGACTGAAGCAGCGCCAGCCCTTTTTTGGATTATCATCATGACCTGGATGACTGAGAACCTTCACCAGCAACTAAAGAGACGTTTTGATGCATCCTTAGACAAACGCAGCAGTCGGTAAACACGAGCTGATGTTAGCTCCTCATGGTCCTAAAAGCCTCCGGTTTTAAGGAACTAACAGGTGAGTGTAAAGAACAGCTGATGACAGGAGCTAGATTATTAATTTTAGTCATAGTTGTGAATTTTACTTTACTTTAAATTCAATTTTTTTTATTTGTAAAAATAATTAAATAAATCTTTCTAAAAGATGAGATTTAGTTGTCAAACAAAATTTTTTCCAAAAAGTATATTTAGAAAAGAGGGTCAGGTAGGGTTAGGGTTGAGCTGGATTTCAGGTAAATCCTGTAAAAACCAGCTGCATCAACACAAACAACTATGGAGGAGAGAGATGATCGTTTTCTATCTGGAATAAATACAGTCAGGATTTAGAGTTAGTGTCAGATAAAGATGAGAACATTAAGGTTTGTTCTAATGTTCATTCAAATGTTCTGATGTTAATAAAACATGTTAAAATGAATTTAATAGTTACAGTAATAAACAAGTTATTTTATAAAAGGTAGTTTTGCCATAAAAGTGTTAAATGTCAGGTCAAGAAAGACTCTATATTTATATTTCATAAAACCAAGTATTTTTTTCAGGAAATAGTTTGGAAGTTCAACTTTAATATCAGGAGATCCATTTTGTTGACTTGATGTTAAAATTCACTTCTGTGTTTCAGTAAAACTGGAGGTTATTTTAATGTTGAGGCAGGAGGAGTCATCGGCAGCTGAATGTCACTAATAAAGTAACTAAAAAAGTAACTAGTAATCTAACTTAGTTACTTTTAAAGTCAAGTAGTCTGTAAAGTAACTAAGTTACTTTTTAAGGAAGTAATTAGTAATCAGTAGTCGGATTACTTTTTCAAAGTAACTGTGGCAACACTGTTTATTATTAACACTGAAGTGGCTTAAAACTACGTAATGGGTCCAAAGAGGGTTCTGACAACAGAAGATAGGGATGACATTTAAAAATCACTGGAATTTATGTCGGAGGAGATTTCTACTGTTAAAGTGCAGCAGAAAGCGATCCTGGACCTGGTGGAGGAAGTGAAGGCGCTCCGGATTCAGAACGCCGAGAAGGAAAAACATCTGGTGTACCTGGAAAGCCGAGTGGAGGATCTAGAACAATATACCAGAATAAACAACGTAATTATCACGGGGCTTCACATTAAACCCCGTTCAGCGGCCGTGACCGCTGACAGCACAGAGGAGTCCAGTGAGGAGGAGAACGATAAAACAGCTGTCTTCCTACGGTTTGCTAACAGAAAACATAAAATCACTTTTCTAAAACAAGGGAGAAAGCTGAAGGGATCCAACATGTACATGAATGACCACCTGACTAAAAAGAACGCAGACGTCGTTAACGGGAAAGCACGCAGCCTGAAAAAACAAGAAAAAATCCAACGTACATGGACTACACACTGCAAAGTATTCATCAAATTAAACGGAACACCAGAACAAGCCAAAGTACTGATCATCAGAACCATCAATGAACTGGATAAGTACGAGCAGTCAGCTTAAACTGGAGGTATGATCACAACGCACAATCATGGCAGGGCCTGTCAGTTCAAAAACTAACCAGAAAGTTACTTTCCTATTGAAGTATTGTTATTAGTTTTTATTTATTTATAATAAAAACATTTTTTTGCTGAAACTATGTCATGTTAAATATGTTCAAATAAATCATTCATTCATTCATTCTCTTGCTTCCGTCTTTCCCAAAATTTTGCATAGCGATGCAATTACCGGTATGTCCAGGGTGTGATTTGTCAAGGGGATGGGGGATTCCGCTTCCTGTGGTCAGAGGTGCAGCACAAGCAGGTGAGGGGGTGCGACGAGGTGCAGCTTTGTGTGATCCAGTCAGAACTGGCATTGTCTTCACTTACCGAGATGAACTCACAATGTGGGCCGGATCCCTCCCTTTGCTTTTCTCTCAAATCAGACACTGATTGTGTGTGTGTGCGTGTGTGTGTATGTGCGTGCGTGCGTGCGTGTGTTAGAACCAGATGACCAGTTGGGGGAACATCAAGATCCCTGACAAATCAGACCCAGGTGCAGAAGACTGCATAGAACTTTTTTTTTTCACTTCTCAGGAATTGGATTGATAGGCAGAATTGACAATTGCATTGGTATTGATAAAAAAAAACAACATATTAATTCCCACTCCTATTTACCATTCACCAACTGAAGAAGACAGAGACAGTTTATTCAGTTATAAAGTCTAGGGTTGCACAACTTTTGTTTAGGCAATAGTTTCTAAACCTAACCCCATCCGGGCTAGATGAAAAACAGCATGTGCTCTTCTCCATAAATATAGATCTAATCCCGAACTGTGACTGACAATGTCTAAACTACATCTGCAAAGTAGAATGTCTCTGTGATGCATCATCACAAAACCCAACAACTGCTTTGGCCTGAAGCTTAGCTTGACAAGAGATTGAAAGCCTAATCAAAGATCAACTTATGGCTGAACCACTGTCACTATATGAGAGGATGATGATGGTCTGTTGAAAGGTTGATCTGACTCTTGGCCAGTAATATTTATGGTCACATGCATAATCAAGCTAAGTCTGAGATTAGAAGACAGACTGGAACCGAACTCCAACACGGTCAAACCAAACCCAAACTGTTTAGGAATGATGTGTAGCTAGTTGAGATCTTTTAGCCTATTGATCTCATCAGACTGGTTTCATTGAAGGTGGCAGAGAGGAGATGGAGGAAAAACAAGAATACAATAAATAAGCAAATATATAATGAGCAGTTAAAATCATACACTAAAGCAGTTAGAGATTCCAGAAACAAGTACTTTTCCAGAATCATCTCGGAAAACAGAAATAACTCTAAAACTCTATTTTCCACAGTTGCTAATATTTTAAATAATGACTCCAATTCTTCCCAGAAAACCCCCCCAGACACTCTTTGTGAGGAGTTTGCAGCCCACTTCAGAGGGAAGGTAGACACCATCAGATGTAACATTTTATCCTCCCAATGTAACATGGTTTTAGAAACATCTGAAAATGTGTGTCTACCTGAGGAAACACTGGACAGCTTTGTCCTGGTTGAAGCTGAGAGTCTTGACAAAGTTTTCTCCTCAGTGAGGCCGACCACATGTGTTCTGGACCCGATTCCCACAAGGTTTTTTAAACAATTCTATGATTATTTTAAAAATGAGATTTTAACTCTGATGAATGGCTCCCTTCAGACAGGGGTCTTTCCTGCTGCTTTTAAACGGGCAGTGGTGAGACCTCTGTTGAAGAAGAGCAATTTAGATTTTAATGATTTAAACAACTTCCGACTGGTGTCCAACTTGCCATTTTTAAGCAAAATTTTAGAAAAGCTTGTGTTGAACCAACTCAACAATTTTATTAACACTAATAATGTCCTAGAGAAATGTCAGTCTGGTTTTAGAGTGAACCACAGCACCGAGACGGCCCTTCTGAAGATTTTAAATGATTTTAGAGTAAATTCTGATGCTCGGAGAGCGACAGTGTTGGTTCTGCTGGATCAAAGCGCTGCCTTCGATACCGTAGACCACACTGTTCTTTTAACCCGTCTAAAACAGATCGGCATCTCTGGTGCTGTTCATAGATGGTTCACTTCATATCTCACAGACAGGACTTTTATGGTCAGCATGGACACCTGTTTCTCCCGGGTCCATAGCATCACATGTGGTGTGCCCCAGGGTTCCATTTTAGGCCCAGTGCTTTTTAACCTTTATATGCTCCCTCTGGGCAGCATCATCAGGAGACACGGGGTGAATTTCCACAGTTATGCTGACGACACACAGTTGTACATCTCCGTGTCTCCTGATCACACACAGCCAATGGATGCGCTTTTTATCTGTATTTTAGACATTAAATCCTGGATGGCAGAAAACTTTCTCCAGCTCAACCAGGGCAAAACTGAAGTTTTAGTCATTGGTCCTGAGGCCCAGAAACTTTCACCCAAATTACAATCACTGTCTTTAAAACCTTCCTCAAAAGTTAAGAATCTGGGCGTGACCTTTGACTCTGAGCTGACTTTTATCCCTCACATTAAAAACGTCACCAAAATAGGTTTTTATCATCTCAAAAATATCGCCAGAGTCCGCCCCATTCTCTCTCGGGCCAATACGGAGACGCTGATGCTTTCATCACCAGTAGAATCGATTACTGCAATGACCTGCTTTCTGGTCTTTCCAAGAAGAGTACTTCAGGTCTACAACTTTTACAAAACTCAGCAGCCCGTGTCCTGACAAAGACCAGGAAGGGGGAGCACATCACTCCGGTTTTAAAATCACTGCATTGGCTCCCCGTATGTTTTAGGATTGATTTTAAGATACTGTTAATGGTTTTTAAGTGTCTTAATGGTCTTGGCCCTTCTTATCTTTCTGAACTGCTTTTGCCATATGAACCCTCGCGGTCACTGCGCTCCTCTGGCAGCCGTCTCCTAGTCATCCCTAAAGTCAGGACACACACCCACGGCGAAGCTTCTTTTGGTTATTACGGCCCTCGCCTCTGGAATGGACTGCCTGAGGACCTCAGGACCGCAGAGAACGTTCAGGTTTTTAAGAATAGACTCAAGACCCACCTTTTTAGATTAGCATTTAACTAATTATTATTTATTTAGTTTTTTATTCGGATTTTATTGGTTATTTTACTATTCATATAAGTTCTCGTTATTTTATATGCTACGCATTTTAATTAGGGATGTCCTGATCAGGTTTTTTTGCCCTCGAGTCCGAGTCTGAGTCATTAGATTTTGAAGATCTGCCGATCCCGAGTCCCGATCCGATCTTTTTAATATGTTGTTGTGATCAACTTTATAAAGCCTCCAGACACAGACATACTCACACTTTCTGCTTCAAGCTGCTTCTGCGTTCTACTTTGCCGATGTTTAACTAATAAAAACAAACCAGTAACAAAATGATGTCATGCTGCAGACATAAATCCATCCATCTGTATAATCTATCATATCCATATATGTTTAAATACTTAAACATAATTCTCTGTGCACAAAATTAGTTTGTGGTTAAAGTAACTTTTTGAGGAAAATCTTTTTTTCCTACAGCTGTTCAGGTGCAGAAATGTCAACATTATTTTAACACTCTGCTCCATTTTTTGCCCAGAAAGAACAAACTTGTTTACTGACAATGACCCGGATCATTTAAGTCATCAGCTCCTCCTTCACTCCTCCTCCTGCTTTATCCTCTGACTACAGCAGCTCTAAACAACTTCTTAATTAGACTATTTGGAGAAATCCGTCAGTGTTGTGCGCATTTTTGAGTGACATTTAATCAGGAAGCTCCTCCTCAGAAAGCGCTTTTTAAAAATCTAAACATCGCTCAATTTATTTCCCGATGTAGGGCGGGTGTTGTGCTGCGCACGCAGCAGAATCTCCTCCTGAGGCAGGAGGGAGACGCGACGTAGGGGGAACGAGTTAGCGCGGGTCTGACTCGCTCCACACCGGCTTCTCCGCCTCCTCCAGACCGAGCACTCCCGTCGGTGCTTATTTTCCGTTCAGGGGGAGGACGAGTCCTGGCGGCGGGTGTGGTGAGAGCGGCGAACCCAGTCGCTGCTCCATAAGCTGCGTGTCTCCCGGTCCCGGCCCCTCCCTCCTCCTGGACCGGCGGAAACTGATTCAAACTCTGATTATGGTTAATATATGTGCACAAATATAGACTAGATATAAATCCCATGTGCTTTAGAATGTTTAACATATATTTAAAAACCCAAACTTCCTTCTGAAGACGTAGCAGCTTTTATTTTGGCGGGGCGGTGCGCATGTAGAGGAAACCCGAGTCAAGATCGGGAGGTGACGTCCGATTCCGATCAAGTCCAAAATCACGTGATCGGGGCCGATTTCCGATCACGTGATCGGATCGGGACATCCCTAATTTTAATCCTCCAGTGTTTCCTCTGTGGAGCCCTCTGCCTTGGGACCGGTGGTCGGCGGTGGCGGCTCGGGCGCTCCCCGGTAGGGCCCGGGCAGTGGCGGGGGTTGCCACCCTCCATTCCCAGGTGCCCTTGGTTGGTGTGTGGCTGCTGACCTGGTTCTACAGCTGACGAGGCAGAGGGCCCACTTGATGGCGTGTTGCTCATTACTGGAGCCATCTGAGCTCAACATAGTGTTTACTGTGGTTTTGATGTGTATGTGTGGGTGTATGTGTGCCTGGGAATGGGTTGTGGACTGGGAGGGGAGAGTGTCATAATTTTTCTATGTGTGGGAAAGGAAGGGAATGTGGGTTGTATGGGTCATTTTAATCTGTCAAGCACTTTGTGTTGCTCGCTGGGGCATGAAAGGTGCTATATAAATAAAGTTTGATTTGATTTGATTTGATTTGAAGGTATATAAATATATTTTTTAACCTAAATAGAACTTATCTGACAGGTTGTATTTAAATAGAAACATTAGTATTTATGTCTGAGTGTGGCTAGAGTAAAATACAATTCAGCTTCCCAAAATAATCTACTGTAATTACCACAGTTAATTTGTGATTCAACAAGAGGGTGAATTCCTTTTTTCTTTAGTCAGGTAGGTTTGTATCACTTTAATCCTTTAATAATTGAAATAATAATGTCAAATGATCATCTGGTCTACCACAACAAACAGGACCCAAGGTGTACAGTAACTGGTGTAAAGATTCTCCTGAGACAGTCCACATAGAAAAGCTAAAATGTAGGCAGGTGAAGAGTATATGGAATGTTATGTTAAAGGGGCTGCAATACAGTAGTGTAGAAGAACATACATCTTGAGTGTGGATTGGAGGTTCCACTGTCATAGTGGGAGGCTCTACCATGTCAGGGCTAAGCACATCCAAGCTGACAAACAGGTGATGGCTAACTAATGGTTGACAGACTGCAGAACATAACTGGTGAAAGATGGGTCCATTCCAAAGTGGCAGTGACATCAGAAAGAAAGAACAGAAGAGGCTGGAGAAATATCATGGGCTGAAAGTGGAAACAGAGGTGGACCGTCAAGGCCTCACTAGTGCCAGATGTCTTCATAGCACTAAGGGCTGTAGTCCCCAAACTGAGAGAATGGTTCCAACAGTTCCCAGTAACAACCTCAAAGACCAATGTGGAGAAGACTGCATACCTACAGTAAAAACAGCTAAGATATGGCAAAGAACCTTAAACTCCCATCTCTGGTAGAGGGCCAGAGATTGAAGTGAAAGTGTAACCAACCATGTAAAAAAAGCTCAGCCTGCATGGGGGGTTGCTGCCCCCACACCTCTTTAAAAAAAAGTCTTGTGTTTGTGTCAATGGTGTAGATTAGCTCTGAATCTTCATGGGGACCAGGACGGGATGGGGTTGGGGTTCGGGGTGGACAGGAAGTGCAGATGAAAGCGAGCTGCTCAGGTCGCGGACTGTGCGACCGGCCTCTCCCGGTCCAGACCAGCCTAAAGTTACCATTACCGGAAAAATGCCCGATGGCCAGTCCAGCCTGGTCCACATCCAGACCCAGAGCAGGTGCGGTCAGGGTGTATGACTCAACACGGGCCTCTGTTCAGGAGGGAGTGTCTGGGAGCACGGACCACAGCATACATCCTGCAGTGAGGGGCTCACGCTGGTCAATCCAGAGACCCCCTTCCATTGGAAGCACCTCGGTCCACTGGGCTACACGTATTGGTGGGAATGCCGCGCTATTTCTGCACCCTTGGATTGAATTATTGGTGGGGACAATTCAGTGATTGCTGGGTATTGGTGGAGACACATCACCTCCATGCCAAATCTACACCCATGTTTATTATATAATTAAAAGATAACTACTGGAGCTTGTGTGTGTGTGTGTTGAGTGGGTAATACACATAACTGCATGTAAGTGTATATATATATATATATATATATATATATATATATATATATATATATATATATATATATATATATATATATATATATATATATACAGTATATATACACTTATACAAGTACAAGTACACACCATACATGCATGTGGTTGTGTGTTTTTATAATTATTATACGAGATCCTGTGTTATAATGAATCTCTGTACATCTATGTGAACAATGCAGACAGACCAAGGACGTGTCATAAACACCTGCTGAAAGTGAAGTAAACATACAAAAAATATGCAAAAATCGCAGAAATGCACATCATCTGGAACCAATAGACACAACAGCTAGAGCCCCACACCATCATACATTTTGGTTAAAAAAATCCACAAAATGCTTTTATGAGCCAGTATACACACAGTCATTGTCTCTATCTCTACTACTGTTTCTGTCTCACACTATCATACTCAAACACACACCCTGTGGCAGCAGCCTGTGTGTATGTGTGTGCAGCTCTTTATGAAATCACAGAGGGTCTGACCGCCTCACAGTAATTATGCTAATTGCCTGGATGCCCTTGCCTTTATTTATGCAGGGCTGCTAAGATAAATAAAAGGAAATTGCTTTGGATCTAACTGTATTCATTTCAGCATGCTAACTAGAACACTAATGCTGCGCTTTCTCTCTGTGTGTAGGTGTGTGCGTGTGTGTGTGTGTGTGTGTGCACACATGCGTGTGCAACTAGAGAGTAAGTGAGGTTGGGTTGTGGACTGGGAAGATCTGGTGCTTACAGATTTGTTTACCCTTCAGAAATTCAGCAGGTAATTGCAATTTTGATTGTATTTTCTTGGTTTCTTACTCTGTCTGTGGGGATTGATTGTTTTGATTGTATTTGTGGATCTGACATCAACTTGACAGGTTAGCCTATCTGTTAGTTTGTATCTAATCTTTTCTTTTTGTCTTTTAGACCCCCACGCTCCATTTATATCAAGTGTCTTCTTGAAATTTAAAGGAATAGTTCAAAATAATTTTTGAAGTGGGTTTCTGTGGAGTACTCAGGATATCCCTGCACAAGACAGCAGTGAGATTAGTGTGAGTTAGAAGAATCAGGAAGAAACTAACAGGTACCCTGAAGAGGTCCCACTGACAGAAACATTCTAACATCTAAAACATCTCAAATCTAAAAACAACAGAATCAAATGAACATTATTTGGTGGATTTTTACATCAAAAGTAGGCAAAAACATATCACAATGATGACTTACAGTATTTTATTATGATTAGCACTATTTTTTTAACAATAGTGGGTTTTTTTTACAAGTTATTAAGCAATATATTTACAATGTTTACCCATAATTTTGCCCTAAAAGAAATATATAACTGAACTTTAAGCTAAAAACATTTCTGAACAGATATTAATCAGTTTGTGCCATTTTGCAATGAAAACTGTAGCGTGCCTCCTACGTTAGCAACATGATGCTGGTTGATGTGGCTGAGAACACAACTGTGTGTGATTAACAGTCACTCAGTAGAAATAATAACAGCAATAATCATATTAAACCATTTGCAGCAGCATATGTAAAAATGCATTGTTCTGCAGTGCTATTATACTAATGGCGGGCTGCATGGTGGTGCAGTTGGTAGCACTGTTGCCTCGCAGCAAGAGGGTCCCAGGTTCGAATCCCAGCTGTGGCCCTTGTGGAGTTAGCATGTTCTCCCCATGCATGCGTGGGTTTCCTCTGGGTACTCCGGTTTTCCCCACAGATCACAACATGCCAGAACACTGTTAATTTTAACGTTCATTAGCTCGTATAAAAGTCCAAAACAACATGTTAACTTAGACAGAAATAGATGAGTCTGGTTGCTCCATCAGAGTGGAGATCAGCTGACAGAGGGATGGAGGATCAGCAGCAGAGAATAGATCAGCAGGGGAGGATTAAGGTGTCTCGGGGCCCCTAGGCAAAGTGTAGCCTAGACCGAGCGAGCCCTAATCTCAGACAAATGTGTCTGAGATTATAGTGACCAGAACCAAACCAATATAATTAGGGGCAAAGCACATGTTGGTTGGGGACAATGTAGGACATGTTAAATACAAAAAGATTGGCAAAACTTTCAAATTCTACTTAAAAATATCAATTAACAATGTTAATTTATCCTTTACTAATCTCCTGTAGGATAATTCAAATTCTGACTCATGCTCTGTCTGGGTCTTGAAACCCAGCCTCCTATGTTGAAGGCAGCATCTTACATCACTACAGTATGCTATGGCAGCCTCAGCTGTTATATAGATCACGCTGTTTCTACAGATGAACGTTACGTGTCATGTAACATGTACACTCACTCACAGTAAAGTCATATGTTATCAGGACTGAACTAGAGTTAATCGTTGAGTAAATACATACAGTATTTAGCATGACATAATTTCTTGGGCTGCATGTTGATGCAGCTGTTGGTTCTGTTGCCTTGCAGCAAAGAGGTGATGGGTTCGCGCCCCCGCCTCAGCAGCCTCTCTGTGGAGTTTGCATTTTTTCCCCATGCATGTCTGGGTTCGCTCCAGGTACTCCGGCTTCCCCCACAGACCAAAAACATGACATGTTCATTGGTAACTGTAAATTGTCCCTTGGTGTGAGTGGATATGTGACTGGATGTTCGTTTCTATGTGTCCCTGTGATGGGCTGGCGACCCGTTCAGGGTGTCCCCTGCCTCTCGCCTCTTGACTGCTGCACCAGCTCCCCACGACCCTCTGTGGAGGATAAAGCGGCTTCAGAAAATGGACGGATGGACTTTTTGTTTTCAAAAAATGACAGCAGTGATCAGGCTTAGTGTCACATCTAATGGGGTCAAATGGAAATAGATTTCTAACATGAGCTATTCTCAGTTTTTTGGGCAAAACGTGATCATTCAAACTTATCTTTTCTGTGGTAAATGAACATGTTCAAATTCTTCAAAATCAAACATTGTCATATTGCCCATTCCTAAGTTACTACCTCAACATAGTGACTGCTCATTAGTACTTTCAAGTACATTACTGTATGTAACAGTGTCTGATCATTTTAAAGTATTTTGCAACTTGTTCTTACTGTCCACCAGAGTTCTGCATTAGAGACCATTTCTCAAACAAATTCTATATTCTGTAATGTTAAAAATAGGAGAAGATAAATACATTCAGATCTGTCGTGAAATTTCTTAATGAGAAGATTAGGTCTCTGTAGCGTTGCTGTAAAGCTACGTTCAAGACAAATCTGACAGAATGCAGGAACACACATTCAGACCGAGCACATAGGATTAAAACACACACACACACACACACACACACACACACACACACACACACACACACACACACACACACACACACACACACACACACACACACACACACACACACACACACACACACACACACACACACACACACACACACACACACACTATAACAGATGGGCCATCCTTTAACCATTCAGAACAGTCGGTTTAAATGTTACTGTCTAGCACTCTGCCTCTTAATGAAAAATGGAAAAAGAGACTGTGTGTGTGTATGTGTGTATGTGTGTGTGTGTGTGTGTGTGTGTGTGTGTGTGTGTGTGTGTGTGTGTGTGCGGAAAGCAAAGGAAAATAATGGGGCAAATGAACTGAGATATGTTAAAGAAAAATTGAGACATTTTGATGCATAAAATATAAATAAAAACATCAAGGCATACAGAAAATAACAAAAAGAGATATAATGTAATTAAAGAAAAAGAAAGAAGATCAATTGCATTAAAGAACTGACACAAGAACAAAGAGAGAGGGAGGTCAAGGAAAATAGAAATTGTAACAAAGCTGATTAAAAGAGAGAGAAACCCAACCTAGTAGGAGCTAAACACTGTACAAGTAGCTGGACTGGGATAATAGTTTTTAAATTAAAGAACAGCCTTCAGTGTTTTAGTTTCAGTCCATTTCAGTGTCAAACTGGTGGCAGGGTTTCCGTGTCACTCAGACACAGAGGTCCTTCCCCAGCGTTAGGTCTAGAGATCTGGATTACACATGTCACATCCATTTATCTGTACTCTGGTGAACTGCAGAACATAGTCTGAGAGCAGAGAAGAGCAGTGAATCTATTCTAAAACTTCAGCTCTTTAATACATCATACACTTATTAATACAGATACACGTATATGTAATGTGTGTGTCTGTCGCTTCCTTGTGATTATTGTTGGCATTCTTGTTTAGTTCATTTTAAAGGATTTATAGACATCCACACTCAGATTGATTGATTATCTGAAACAACAAATATGAAAGACAAATGTTTTTATTTTATCATGAACGGCTGTTTTCCACATTAGAATACTGTTATTTTCTCACCCTTACACTCACTTCTATAGGAAAATGCTTCCTTCTTCTTGTCATATTTGGTGGAGCCAGCAGAGGGCTGTAATTCATCTAAACAACTGTATCTTAGACAAATTAGGAGAAAAGTCAAAACAATAATGACTTCAGTTATGCTCCAGTTTGTTTTATCAAAAGCCCTTTGCTTTGGGTTATATATATATATGTGTGTGTGTGTGTGTGTGTGTGTGTGTATATATATATATATATATATATATATATATATATATACACACACACATACACACATATAAGGATATATATATAAGGAAATTACATTCAAGCTCTGATTAAATGTAATTTCTATTTACCAGTATTCTCAACTGAAAACTCTGTGTTAAGTATTTAAACATACTTCATATCTTTTATTTATATTTCTCATAAAAGAGCAGAATCTGAAGTGATTCTGAGTTTTATTCACAAAAACATTAATTAGTTCAAATGTTTTATATCTTGTAAACACAGACTTCAAAAATATTAAACTCTAATCACAAAAGGAAATCAAAGGAGAGCTCATTCATTGGAGTAAAACACACTGTGTGCAGCTGCAGCGTCTGAAGCACTGAGTGCCAAAAAAACTAAGAAGCGACCTCACAAAGTGGGCAGATCGCGTTGACCTGCTTAAAACGTGAGGTGAAAAAGTATGGGCACTCCTCATAGAGCACCAAAATTAAATAGAATTTGAACAGAACATTTAACTAAAACAAAACAAGTCATCTGAATTAAATAAATATCCTCTCATAACAAAAGACTGAACCTGAGCTTTATTCAGTTTGCAGCTTGATCCCGGCTCTGCTGTGTGGTTCTGTTAGAGAGCAATGCTACTTCCTGCCAAGCAAATGTTCTGACAAGCAGCATCAAGAGCAGGTCGACAGTCGGCTTTCAAAGGTCAGCAGAAACACACCCAACCCCTCTCAACAGCTTACACATTCTTATAGGAGCAAGCACTCAAACCAACACACATTCCCACATCTCACCATCATTGCCAAGCCCAAAAGGTCAACTTCATGCTGATTGGTAATAGAACTATCAAATGAACCAATCAATAGCCAGGGGAAAGAGGAAGAGAGTGGAAGTGGGAGAGGAGCTCCAGGGTAAGGTGGGAGGGTGGTCTCAGATGCTAACACTCACAGAGGAGGAGAAAGAAGGACTGTAGGAGAAAAGAAAAAGACAATGGGGAGAAAGAAGAGGGGAAAAAGCAGGATAAGAGTTAGAGGTGATGACCAAAATAAGGTAATGAGATCACATAGAGAGAAAGAAACAGGAAAGGGAAAGTCCAGAAAGGTCAACATGTCAATATAGGAAGGACAGAGATAGAGAAGTTAGAGAGAAAGGGAAAGAGAAATAGGAAGAGGAAAGGGATGGAGGTTCAGAAAGGTCAATACCAGCCAATACTAGAATCAGTGCAGTGGCAGAAAGAAGACAGTGAACACTGCTGTTGGAAATCTGTGATTAATGTAAAGAAAAACATGACAAAAATGCAGGAAAATATCTTGAATATTTTTAACACTTAATTAAATCACATGTGTAGAAACTGTTTAAATCCTTATAATGTATCACAGCCAGCAGGCTGTTATATGCAGTACAAATGAAATGAGGATGACAAAATGTAAAATAATACAGGGTTGAAGTGTTTGATGGGACAAATTATTTATGTTTTTAATTCAGTTGAATCTTCAATGTATTACCAGATGGAACAAGGTGTTTTGCTTCTATTTTTTTAATGTTAAAGAGCATTTTAGAAGTTTTCTTTTTGGGCTCTGCGTCTCCTAACATCACTCTCTGACACGGTGTATTTCTGGGCTGCTTGTGAGTTGTCTGTTGACTCTGCTGCATTTATCATCAACTTAAAGTTTGCATCATAACTTCTCCTCAGATGCTGGTTCACTTCCCAACTGTTGAACTGCGTTGTCCCAGACGTTCACTTGCCATTGTGCAGATGTGACAACTGATTTTACCGTATTCCTCTCTGTATGTGAGCAGCTAAATTTATACAGTGAGCGAGTGTCAACCGACTGGCTGGGAATAGGATCCAGTCAGCTGTTGCAGGTCACGTCAGTTCTGAGCTGTCTCACACGTTATTGACATGTGAAAGTCTAGACCCCGACTATAAGACAAACTTATTTTTTGGGTGGCATTTTCACAGCAGCTAAAGGAAGTAAAATCTCTGTCTGTAGATTTAGAAAAGCACCATAATAAAACTAAATATTATTAAAAATAAATTTTGTCATCATATTTGATTGAAAATCAACTTTAGTTCTTATTTTATTTAGATAAATATGGAGTCTTCTGAATAAAAGATGCTTGTATTGGTTTCCAGGGGGACCTCATAAAGGACATTGCCACTCACAACATGGCAGACGTGTAGTATATCTGTGGGAAAAGTGAACAAATGAGGTGTCTATCCTCTTCCCATACATGGAATAGACACCATCTGGGCCTGGAGCCGTCCTGATTTTCTGCTTTGGGAAGAGCTGGCTCACATATTCCTAGTGTGTTCTGAGAGGGTGACGGGATCCAGAGGGGGTGAGTGGGGGATGGTGAGGTGTAAAGGGGGCTATTATCATATAGCTGGTGTGGGTGAGAACCTGTCCATCTAAAACCCATCGAGGCATAGGTCCTTCCTCTTGAAGTCAGTAAACTCAGTATGCTTTTCAGGAGGACACGAAGATAGTCACTACATGGTGCTGTAAGTTCTTTTATTATTTCTTTTTTTTTTTTTGTTTATATTGTCAAGCGCTTTGTGATGTATATCTGTGAAAGGCGCTATATAAATAAACTTTACTTACTTACTTACTTACTTTTATAGACTGACAATATCAATATTCTGTGTCAGCTGTAATAATTAAAGACAAAAATGTGAGAAGAGCTTTAACTGATTACTATACACTAATATATAAGGTGACATCATGAGTGGAGCTGTTATTCAGCATATGGCACCGGCAAAACAAACTGTACCAACAAAGGCTTTTATACCCAGCAGGAAATACATTTCATTAGGCTTCTTTAATACTTTTCCCTGTTTTATTCTCTTTTATTACACAGCTTAATGTTTAGGCATCGATGGTTTGATTTCTTTAAATATGTGGATGAAATGGGTTGTTCGTCTCAGCAGCACCTTTAGAAATAAATTTACTAGTATTTACTAAGAAAATTGATTATGTTTTCAATCCTTATTCACCCACTGTATGTTAATGCTCAAACCTACAGCCGAAAGGTGTTAAGGTCATC
This sequence comes from Callopanchax toddi, assembly GCA_006937965.1. Taxonomy (NCBI): domain Eukaryota; kingdom Metazoa; phylum Chordata; class Actinopteri; order Cyprinodontiformes; family Nothobranchiidae; genus Callopanchax; species Callopanchax toddi. The sequence continues at coordinate 159,558 of SSNR01000337.1, forward strand.
AGCCATGTCCTTGTTTGGTTCAACAGTGGGCGGGGGTGAATGCGGGCAGTCGGTCTGTGAAGCAGGAAAAATCAACAAATACATATAAAATGTAACGTACAGCACATGAAGGATAGAGAGATAATAGCATCAGTGTGATGTTGCAGACATTTGAGGCTGTTGCTGCTGTTCAGTTTTAATCAAAAGCAACCCCCTACCCTACACACACACTGACAGCTCTGGAGCAATAATTCCACTCCTCCAGTTATTGCTCAGAGCTCAATATCACTTTAATTCCTTCAGTGTGTGTGTGTGTGTGTGTGTGTGTGTGTGTGTGTGTGTGTGTGTGTATTGGTCCATTACTGACTTCATCTGGTATGCTGCAGCACTGTTGCACTGAACAACTGCATGTTCCAGAAACAGGAAAGTAGCATCACAGACAATTCACAATAATCTATGTGGTAATACTACTACTACTACTACTACTACTACTAATAATAATAATAATAATAATAATAATATTAAACAAAAATGTTGATATCACTAAGCTGATCTTTAAAATCATGAGATTGCCTCAAATTTGAACACATTTAAAATAACTGAAAAAAGAAAATGCAAAAAAAAGAGGCTGCATGTTGTCACTGTTAGCAGCAACAAGAAGGTCTGAAGCTCAGTTCCTGACTGGGCCTTTCTGCATTTAGTCTGCAGGTTGTCCCTGTGATGAGTGGGCTTCCTGCTGACACTCTGGTTCCCTCCCATAGTCTAAAGGCTGCACCCTAATGTAGGTTAAGTGAGCTTTTTAAATTAGCTGAAGGTGATCAAAGTATATTAATCATCTCAGAGTGGTGGAGGTCAAGACCCAAATCCAAACACATGAAGCAAAGGGATAACTGAAACGTGTTTTGTTCCAAATTCAAATGTGCAAAACATGTTTTTTCGTTTCATTTTTGTTTACGTGTGACTTCCACATATAAGGTTCATGTGTTTTTTGTAAGGATTATTAATATTATTGATATGATGATGATGATTTCTATTATTTTTGTTATTACCATGTACACACGTCAACTGGTTACCATGGCGATATAATCTCACAGAAGAAGGATAGGTGTAAGCAATCAAACACACACAATATGCTGTGTGCTACAAGGACAGGAGCACTGATAAATCTCTTTAATGTTCTCCAGATGGATGCTGTTTTTCTTTGCAGTTTAACCTTAAAACACCCTTCCAAAAAACACAAACATATGCCACAGAGCAGATGCACATTATGTTCAAGTGCATGAAAACAAATAGCTAAACTGCTGGGGCATACAATGGGTGGGATTCCAAGTAAATCTTTAGGTTTAATTCCAAGCTGTCTCTTTTTATGAAAAGCCGTTTTTAAGTCAGCATTTCTCCAGTTACAGTATATATTATTGTGGCATTAGGTTACTGCATATTATATTGATTAGTATTTGTAGTTATAGGTTGTATTTGTTATAGTAATTTGGTGTGAAAGGCTGAGAGGGGAAGGAAAGTGGAACTTCATGATGCATGAGAGATACTTGTAATTAAAAGACCCATGACCTGAACAACATGCTCATGGATGAGATGGAGGAAATCAAAAAGTCTCCTAACTTTATATGAAAGGAACTAAAATATTAAAAACACATTATTTTATGAGGCATATTAGAATAACTGCATCATTAGATGTGTTGAGGACCTGGGGCAACATTAGCATATGGATGATTTTGTATTAGGTAGGGTTGAAACAACCTAAACCAGTCTGACAGCCAGCAGAGAGGGTAAACAAGTTCAACTGAGTGAATTATTCTTTATGGAAAACCAGGTGCTTTAGTTCTTTGAAAGACAAACTAATTTAATATCAGCCAGCCGTACACTCTCTGGGAAAGACTTTAACACGAAGCAGACAATTGCTATTTGCTTTGTGAATAGGAAAAGCAAAACTGAAGTACTGAGATAGGCTAGTAAGCTTCAGGGCACAGAAGTTTAATTGAATGAACACTTAACCAAAAGAAGTGCTGAAATAGCAAGGCATGCATTTATTTTAAAATGACAGAACGAGATGCTGGGAACATTGAATTGGAGCAAAGAAGTTTGGACAAAAGTGAAATAGTTACCAGAAGAAGCTAAAGCATTATTATCATAACAACCTTGTGTTTCTGACATGTTGAGATGCACTGCTGTAAGAAGTCATGCCATCACTCTTTGAGGTGTCTGTTATCAACACTGGGTCACCATGGATTTAAAGGCCATGTAAAAAGATTACATGGCATAAATACAGCAACTTTGAAGCTTTGCTACATGTACACTCAATGGGTGTGCAAAGCAGCCAGTATTTGTATTTGTTGAGGGGGGAAAGTATTTTTATTTATATTTGTATTTGAGTGAAATTCAAAATAGGCGTAAAAAACAGGTTTTTTGCTTTACACTTGTAATTTACATTATAGTGTAAGTATTCTTTACTTATTCATTATAATAATTATGGATAACACATTGGTTGGTGTTTTTCCATAAATCCAGCAATGAACATATAACAAGGAATGTCATTGAAAAGAAAATAACAACAGCCATGACCTCATCCATAGTTAAACTGTAACCCAGACAGATATGTTAGTGTCCCTGTTGGACAACGTCTCCCATCCCATGATGCTGTTGGAGAACTGGAGCTCCTTCAGTGACAGGCTGCTGCATCTTATGCGCTAAGGAATGTTCTGGTAGAACCTTCCATAGCAGCTGTCAGACTGTAGAACCTTTGCTGCTCCAAACAAACTCAATATGTTTTCATCCCTGATCTTATTTACACTGTAGTTTTTATGCACAAATATTTGCACGTCCTTAAAAACCCTATTTAGTTTCACACTTCTGTAAATCAGTATCTGAGTATGACATTTATGATTGTGCAGTATTATTATTTTTATGCTGATATTATTATAACTTTGTGCTGTAAATTAATTTGACAGTTTCAATTCGTATTCTCTATTTTTATATATTTTATCCTTGTGTGAATCTGTTTGTTCTTGACTTGCCGTCACTTTGCTGCTGGTGCACCTGAAATGTGGGAACACAGTTGGGTCTCATATCTTATACTGGGTTAGTCATGGGCTGGATTTGGCCCACGAGCTGCATGTTTCTGACCCCCCTGCTGGACCTGCATGTCTCGCCATGCCTCTCCTATACGCAGGTCATCATTATAGACTGAGGAGCTGCTGCCTTGTTTCCTTCTGTCACTAATGAACTTGCAGGTTTGTCTCGGACCACGCGGGCCGGTCCATGAGATACACACGTGTCCCCTTCACCCCCAATCATGTAATAAACACCACGGACACGTCCGGGATTTTCATGTGTCACAGCATAGCCCGCGACGGCCGAGTATGGGCCCAATGCTCAAGCCTCATCCATTTTTAGGGCTTGTTGACTCAGCAGGTGAGTTGTTACACTCTTTTTTAGACTAACCTAACCAACACCTTTTCTGGGGTCTGATGAGCGTCAGCATTGGGCGCCTTAACCTGGCGTTTGGTTCATGCAGGTATATATATATATATATATATATATATATATATATATATATATATATATATATATATATATATATTTATTTATTTTTTTTGTTTGTTTGTGTAAATCAACTGAGTAATTGTGTAATTCACTGAGGTCTTAAGTATAAAACTTTGCCCCAAAATATTGGGCAGTAAATTAAAAAAAAAACAGATAGAAAATGACTCTTAAGAAGTGAAACAGTTCGATAACATGAAGTATGATTAACGAACTATTACACTATATTCAAAAATGATTTATGTTTAGCAGGTTAATGATGTTGACTCCACAACATGCAGATATTCAGACAGATGCATATTTCACACATTGTCTTGTTTCTATACTTAACCAGGCTTGGTTAAGTTTGTTTCTCTTTATAACCAAACTGGTTAATAATGGGGGTGGGGGGGGTGGGGGGGCAAACATCTCCATACTTTTCTGGACTGCACAAGTACCCTGGGGACAAGAACAAAGGCAAGACACAGGAGCAAGAGAGGAGAGCATAGAGGGAAGGAGGCAGAGAGATTATGACTGTGAGGCAGTGGGCAACATTTGTCTTCATTTAGTGTGACTGCCTTCATGAGTTATTATTAGCGGCTGTCGAAAAGAGAGAAAGAGGCAAAGGAGTGAAGGAAATGAAGTAGGGAGTTTGTAGGAAAAGAAAAAGAGGAATACGAATGGAGAGCAATGGAGGGAAAAAGAGGCTTTGCTTTTTCAGGAACGGGCAGTTAAAGATGTCAGCCACTGGCAAACACACACAGATGCTCTCAAACACACACATCACAGTGGCTGTTAAGTTGGAGGCGGTCCAGTACATGACATCTATTTTAAATATTTGTCCAGCTCACATGGGGATGAAGTAAGGTCAGTAGACCTAACACAGAAAACAAGCCCAGCTGTTACTGACCAGTCGACTGTCCATACTGCAGTCATCGTCTAAATTCATGACTCTCAAAGATCTTTGAAAAAACGGTCTACTTATTGTGACTTTATTAATAATCAGATTATGAATGGGTTATAGTCTATGAATTATACAACAGTAAATCATTATTTATTATTTTTGCTGCATCCTTTGACTTCAACCAATGTTAATAATTAAGAAATTAGTTCTTCTTGTAAAACAGGTGGCGAAGGGCTCAGCGAATCGCCGATAGTCAATAGATTCGTCTGATCGCCCAACCCTACGTTGTACGATCATGTAACTTGTTTTTGGAGAAGTTAAATGCATGCTGTGCCGCTGTGTGCAGACAGACCTAAGGAGGCATACGGGTCTGGATTGACCAGCGCAAACCCGCGGCTCGCGCTGGTCTGCGGCTGGACCAGCGTTGGATGGATGAGTAAAATAAGCATCTGCTGGAATGTTTCCTGAACAAAAGAGGGCAGGTATGTGAGGAAAAATGATGGATTGTTTATCTAATTTGTCCAAATGTCCAATTTTGGTGGGCATGTGTGAATTGTAGCCTCAGTTTCCTGTTCTTAGCTGACAGGAGTGGCACCCGGTGTGGTCTTCTGCTGCTGTAGCCCATCTGCCTCAAGGTTCAACGAGTTGTGCCTTCAGAGATGCTCTTCTGCATACGTTGGTTGTAACGAGTGGTGATCTGAGTTAGTTGTCTTTCTATCAGCTCCAACCAGTCTGACCATTCTCCTCTGACCTCTGGCACCAACAAGGCATTTTCACCCACAGAACTGCCGCTCACTGGATGTTTTTCCTTTTTCAGACCATTCTTTGTAAACCCTAGAGATGGTTATGTGTGACAAACCCAGAAGATCAGCAGTTTCTGAAATACTCAGACCAGCCCGTCTGGCACCAACAACCATGCCACGTTCAAAGTCACTAAAACCACCTTTCTTCCTCATCCTGAAGCTGGTTTGAACTGCAGCCAGTCGTTTTGACCATGTCTATCTAAATGCATTGAGTTGCCACTATGTGTTTGACTGATTAGTAATTTGCGTGAACGAATAGTTAGACACGTGTACCAAATAAAGTAGCCAGTGCATGTATTTGTTTATGTGTGTGTGTGTATGTATATATATATATATATATATATATATATATATATATATATATATATATATAGGTGTGTTAGCACACTGTCAGACAACTGTTGGGTGATGGTGGGGAAGCCATAACCTTATACCCTCCCTACCCACAATCCCTCCCTGGACTGCCTTCACCAGCTGCTCCTACTGCTGCCTCCCTGAGTCAGAGCCCAACAGAAACGTACACAGCGTAAATCAGAAACGGATAACGGGTATGATGAGAGAAAGCGAAGAAGGATAAGAAAAAAATGACTAGGCGAGCAACAGGGGGGTGGGGGGGCGTTGAGTCCAAAGCAAAATCACAGAGGCGTTTCCCATTTGATCAGAGCAAATTTCTCTGTTGGATTATAGTTATTATTCAGGGTGATAGAGCTAGGTGACTGAAACCTTTCAGCTTTCTCTATTACCCATACATGCACACATGTGCACAAGCAGTCCTGTTTTAGTGAATGCAGCATGTGTGGTTCTCCGATCCAGTGTTCTCCGTTATGACGGAAAAAAAATATTGACTGAATGAATGTAATTGCAGGTAATAATTATTTTTTCATTCATTTATTTATTTATTCCATAGAAACAAACCAATTCAAACAACTGCAGTTAAAGCTGCCAGAAGGAGGATTTCAGCTAAAGATCAGTTTTTGAATTCAAAACAAGACGGCTCCTACCTAAAAATCCCTTCACCCCCACCTCCCGCTCCGTCTAACTCCACCTCTGAAATTGTGTGCGCACATTACCTCATTTGTTATCAGCTGTAACTGATGAAGCTCTTGGTAGCCGAGGAATAGCTAACTTTGGTGCAGAGGTTTGCCCTGACTGCTCCATGGTCGCTCTTATCTCAACTGAAGTCGACGGAAAAAAACAGAGCGCCGCGTGTGCGCGCGGCCCCCACCTCTGCGGATGTGCGTGATGCCGTGAGTATCAACACCAAATATGGAAATTTGAATTTTATTGGCTGAAGCAGTTCTGCGGCCTGAAAAAATGCAAAGGGTTCTACAGGACGAAGGGGAGGTCTTCATCAGACTAACAGATGTTGTGGAACTCTACCCATAGATCATAGTTTAGACGTGAAATATCATTTAAAACATTTAGAAAACTTTGATACAGAGAAAAATACTCCTTCTGGCAGCTTTAAGTTTTATTATGACAATCCTATTCTAGTGCCATCATTCACTTATAAACTGTTCAACTTCAAAATGCGCACCAGCATATGTGTGCAGAATAACTGCATAAAGCAAATAAATAGTAAAAAAGCTTTGCTATGCAGCAAGTTTAGTATTTTATGTATCCGAAACATGAGCTGTCCTGGATTAGATGAGAGGTTTCTTGTTCATTGCTTGTCTTGTCTTTTCCTTTAATAATTCTTGACGTAGCGCCACCACAGGTGAGAAGCAGAAAACACTATTCAAATGGAATGATTCATTTGACAAAATGTGTTTCCATCCATCCATCTTCTGTAGCCGCTTAGTCCTCCACAGAGGGTCGCGGGGGGAGCTGGTGCCTATCTCCAGCGGTCAAGGGGCGAGAGGTGGGGGACACCCTGGACAGGTCGCCAGTCCATCGCAGGGCCACACAAAGACAAACGAGACAAACAACCACGCACCCACTCACACCTAAGGACAATTTACCAGCCCAATTAGCCTGACAGTCATGTCTTTGGACTGTGGGAGGAAACCGGAGTACCCGGAGGAAACCCACGCACGCACGGGGAGAACATGCAAACTCCACGCAGAGAGGCCGCAGAGCTGGGATGCGAACCCACGACCCCCTTGCTGCGAGGCAACAGTGCTAACCAACTGCGCCACCATGCAGCCACAAAATGTGTTTATATTTTTAATACATCTAGGTGTAAAATTAACCTTAAAAGCCTTCCTGTCAATTCAACATTGACTGTTAATATCACTTTGCAATTCACCCTTGACAAGAAGTGTTTATTAAAAACGAATGGAAGAAAACTAAAATGCTCTCGTGATTCAGGCAGTCCAAGGAGTTTTCCCCTCCCTTCTCGTCTCTTTCCCCCCTCCTCTCCTGCCTTGTCTCTTCCCGTTTCACTTGGTGTAGTGGGTTGATCTGTCTCGCTGTTGTTCCACCCTCTGGCTGAGTTTCTGCTCTCCTGGGTTTTAGCTGTCACACCTGTGTTCAATCATCTTCAACACAACTGAAGTATTTCTGAGAGGGGCTGACTTCTCTTCTCCATCAGACAGTCATAGTCACTCCAGTGAAAATCTTGTGCTACTTTTCTAGTTCATTCTAGTCAAGTCTTGTGTAAAAGTTTATCAGCGTACTTGTTCTCCTGAAGTTAGACAGCCCTCAGTTTAGGAAGTGTCTTCTCATCTGAAATAGTGCTCCCCTTGCTTTTTAAACATTCACCCTTGGAACTTTATCTTCCTGCCCTCTCTCCCTCAATGTTTACTCTTTCCCTTTCTTAACACTGTGCCTAAAACTAGAGTCTACAGAAACAATATTACCAAATAAAGCACAATGATAAAATCAAACCAGTGACAGACCGTAATATAACCCAGCAGTTATTATAACAGAACTCAAATCATTGAGATGGGTTTGACTCTCTTTGCTGAATTTCTCCAACTCAGAGGCTGGAGACCAGGGTGGGATTCTTGTTAGCCCCCAGATTCTCTTCCTGTACGTTGGGGTTTACACTGGTGGACAACAGTGTAGCTTCCCTGGGTCTTTGGGTTGAGGAACGGGTCCTGATTTATGTTTGTGCTTATGATTTCAACAGTCATGTTGGGAATGACAGGGTGACCTGGAGGCGCGTGATTGGGGGAACGGCCCATCCAATTGGAACCTGGGTGGTATTTTGTTTTGGGAATTTAGTGCAAGTCAAAGTTTGGCCATAACAAACACCATGTTTGGACTACAGAATGCCCATTAGTACACTTGGTACCAGAGTACCCTAGGTCATAGATCAATATGAACTTTATAGTAATATCTGCTGACCTGTAACCACATCTTTTGCACATTTGGGTGAAGAGAGGAGTGGAGCTGACAACTGAGCACCACCTGGTGTTGAGTTAGATCAGATGGTAGGGAAAGATGCTGCACAGACCTTTAAAGCCCAAATACATATTAAGGGTCTTCCGGTTAATGTCATCAACTCCCACCTTCAGCAGAACTTTGACTGAGTCTCAAGGACAGTGGGGGACACTGACCTTCAGCTCTTGAGGAGGTTTGCAGTTAATTGGGAAGAGCCTGGGATGAAGATCAGCACCTCCAAATCTCAGGTCATGGTTTTTGACTGGAAATGGGGGATGGCCATCTACAGGTTGGGGAACAAGTCCTACTTCAAGTGGAGGAGATTTTGTATCTCTGGGTGTTGCTCGTGAGTGACAGAAGGACAGAGCTGGAGATCAACAGGGGGATTGGGGCAGCATCTAAAGTGATGAGGAAGCTGAACCTGTCTGTTGTGGTGAAAAGGAAGCTAAGCCAAAAAGCAAGAGTCTCAATCTACTACATTTCAATCCTTACCCATGGTCACAAGCATTGGGTAATACTGAAAGAACATGATTGCAAATACAAGTTGATGAAATGAATTTCCTTCTCAGAGTGGCAGGGCTCAGCCTTAGAGATAGGGGAGGAGCTTGGGCATCCAGGAGGGACTCAAGAGTAGAACTACTGCTCCTCATGTCAAGAGGAACCAGCTGAGATGGTTTAGGTATTTGGTCAGGATGCCTCCTGGATGCATCCTAGGAGAAGTGTTTCAGGCATGCACTGCCAGTAAGAGGCCCTGGGCCAACCCAGAACATGCTGGAGGGATTATATCGTTAAGCCGACCTGGGTTTGCATTGGGGTCCCACTGGATAAGCTGGTGAAAGTGTCTGCGGAAAGGACAGTCTGGGCTTCCCTGTGGGGGGTGCTGCCTTTGTGACACAGACCCAGAAAAGCAGAAGACAGCAAGGCATGACATGGGATTGTTTGCAAGGCGCTGTCTCTGTAAATATATATAAGGGACAACAGAACAGCACAAAAAATGTCACAAAGAAAAAAAAAACACTGATAGCACAAAGTATATTTTGCCTGTTTGTACAAAGCTTGGACTTTAAATAAAGAAATCAATAAATAGAATGCAAAGACGTCAAGATGAAAGGAAAGGAGGCAGGAAAAATACAACTGGTGAAGAAACAGCTAAAGAAAAGCTAGTGAAAAAAGAAACAAAGAAGAGAAAATCCCCGCTGCCTCTATGACAGTTAAACCATTAATCCATGTGTTCACATCCTTATGATGAAATTATCCAGCAGAATCCGCTTTCACTCTAACCAATTGAGTGCGTGTGGGAATGTGTATGCCAGAAGATTAATTTGGTAGGGGTTCTGAATCTGGAGAGGGAGGGTTTTACATCTTAACCCTCCTTGCTTGGCTCAGTGAGAATATAACGCAAGCAGCCAAAAAAGATGGAGCAAGAATTTTGGGGAGAAAAAGATACATTTGAAAATGCACTTCAGTAAATATATGAATAAACTCAGCAGGCCATGTGTGTACAGTACAAAAAGATACACACAGAAAAAAAAAAGTATGAAGATGGGAACTGATCATCTCTCTTTCCTCACTATTTCTTCATTCATCACTTCAGAATTCTAGTGATCTTTGACCTTTCTTCCTTTAACTTTTTTCTAGAGGCTCACTCATAAACAAATGATTTCTTTCAAATAGTACACATCAGAAATGATCCATAGAAACTAGACAAAATAAGTCATTGCTTCTACCTACACTGCAAAAACTGATTTCTATTAAAAAGGGTTAGGATTATTTTTGTCTGAAAAAAAACTATATTCTTAGAGCCCTACTTGAAATAAGCCTAATTTTCTTAAATATGATCACATTTTCTAGATTAGAGCAAAAAATAAATAAAAATCTGCCAATGAGGTAAGCAAATGTTGATTGGCTAGATTCCTTAAAACTAGCTAAATTGTCTGCATTTAGAATACTTTGCTTGTTTTAAGAATAGATGTTCTTTTCAGACAAAAATAAGTTGAAAATCATCAGTTATAGTTGCTACAGAGATCCATCAAACCCGTTGTTCATCAAATACAAAATATTGAAATTTCATGATTTAATAGACTGGAAAATTCTACAAACAATGTACAAAGCTAGTTTAAGTACTCTGCCAACAAACATTCAGAAGATGTTTGAGAAAAGAACTTGTGGTTACATGTTGAAAGAAACGGATGTGTTTACAAAACCAAGATTTAGAATAAAAATTAAGGAATGGAGTATGTCTGTAAATGGTGTTAAATTATGGAATAATCTTAATAGGGAAACAAAAAAAATCAATGTCATTTAATATATTCAAAAAATGTACCAAAATGGATGTATTAAGTAATTATGAAAAAGTGCATTAAACCAATGATCATGATCAAATCTGGAAATAAGGACAAGACAGGGTTCATAATGAATTGAAGTCTTTGAAATTTGTATAGAATCTTTTTGTTAAGTGGGGGCAGAAATTATAAGATTTTTTTCTTCATTCTGCTCCTTTTTTGTTCAAATATGATTTTTTTGTTATGTATATCTTATTGTTTATTTTTTGTTTTATTTGTTTTTATTTGAATAAAATAAACTTTGACTAAAAAAAAGTTAAAATGTCTAAAATCAAGGCTTTATAAAAACATCTTAGAAATCAGCTTTTGCAGTGTATAACTTTATGGTCATGTCCACACAAAAGAAGATGTGTAAACATAAATTTAGCATTGCTGCCCAGATTGTTGTATTCTCTTATTCCTCTGTGTGTGAGGAAGTGGGGGTGGGAGTGATCTACATGTATGTATGAGCCTACGTTTGATTATTTTGATAATAAATAAATCTAAATGAAGTTGCCATTTGAAATCCTAAATTCTATCCGTACTCTCTGGATCACCTTTAAGACAAGTGTGCCTAAATCCCAGCATGCAGTCTGGGTGGACAGGTCTGCACATCTGGACACCAGTTCTTCTCTGTTCTTCCTTGCATAACTGTTGAAGCTCTGTCAGGTTGGTGGATCATCAGGATGAGAACAGCTCTTTTCTAGTCCAGACACTAATTCTTGCTGGGACTGAGGTCTGGGTTTGGACTGGTCCACTCCAGCACCTCCACCTTGTCTTCAAACCTTCTCTGTATCTTTAGCTGGATACTTCAGGTCGTTGACTTGATGGAACATAAATCTTCTCCCAACCTGTAGTTCTCTAGCAGATGGAATCAAATTGTCCTCCAGGATTTCTCTATATTTCACTGCATTCATTTTCCTGCTACCTTTACCAGCCTTCCAGGACCTGCTGCTGAGAAGCTTCACCACAGCATGGTGCTGCCTCCTCTCCTCCATGCTCCACAGTGGGGAGGGAGTGTCTGTCTGTGGTGATGTTCAGTGTTTGATGTCCACCAGACATAACGTCTTGTCTGGTGGACAAAAAGCTTCATTTTGGTCTCATCAGACCAAAGAACTTTCTACCACCTGACCACGAGGTCTCGAACATTCCTGTTAGCAAACTGTAAATGAGACTTAACCTGAGTTTTTACTAACAGTAGCTCCTCATCACCACTCTCCCGTAAAGCTCTGACCAGTCAACAGTTGTTGTATTCAGACTTTCTCCCATCTCAGCTGATGAAGCTTGTAACTCCTTCAGAGTAGTCGTGGTGTCCTGGTGGACTCTCTCTCTAGTCTCCTTCTACCACAGTCACTCAGTTTGTGATGACGTCCTGATCTAGTCAGAACATTCATCTCCATTACACTAATTGTGAGACTGCACTAATTGGCTGGATCACTGTTGAATAAGTCAGTGAGTAAATATTTATGCGATCACTCATTTAATGTTATTAATTCTATGTATTTGTCAATATACTGTAGAAATCAGTTTACTTTTTACATTAAAGGTTTTTTTGGGGGTAAAATATTTGGTCCAAATTATGTTGCTCATGATTGATTTATGAAAGCAATAAATGGGTAAAACATCCATAAAGATGTTTTTTGTGATTGAATGTAAAAGTGCAACACGTAAACATCAGTGATAGGACACAACTTCTTCTCAAAGCGTGTGGCATATTGATGCATTAAGCTGCATGGACAGAAGCTCTGGACATTTTCATCCCACAAGCAGCTCTACATTTGATATGTTCACACTTCCACATCAGCAGCATTAAAGGCCTTTTCCCTGTAGCTGACTTGCTAATGTTCTGAAGCCTGTCAACACTGCCTTGTACATGCACCAGCTGTCTGCATTGCCATGGTGAAATCTTGGTCTCGGACCATCGACAGATCACCATAAATTTTCCAAATATGTTTTATTCAACAAAGCAAAAAACATATTAATAAGAACCAAACATTTTTGAATGTAAGAAGCATACACCTACTGCCTTTTTCTTTATTTTTACAAAGTGTGGGTCTTTCAGTCCAGATCTAGACCTGATATGGAACTTTGAGAAATGTTGCTCTACAGTGTGACCCTGCCTAGCACTAAGACCTGGTAAAATACACATAAACAAAACAAAATGACTACTAATACAAGTGGTACACATGTAAATCCTAATGAAGGACATTTTAACCAACATTTTCATGTAGAGACTAGCCTTCTTTCATCTCTCTAACCTTGACATCGCTACATTTCCCTCCTGTTTTTCTGCCTCAACATAGAGTCTGTTGAAATTCAGTCCATCTCTCAAGGTTGTTTAATTCTTCCTCTCTTTCTCTTTGGCATCAGCAAGGGAGAGGTGTCAAAGTTCACAGCAATCTGCCCGTTTCTGCAGCCCTCCCAATGGACTGCTTGATTGACAGCAATCAGGACAGACCTCCCCTCTTCCCTGTACCTACCTTTGCCTCACTCCCATTCCACCTGTCATGACAAAGTGGCTGGTTGTGTGTCTGGATATCTTCTGTCATTTATAATTATACAAATGATCTTCAGCTTTAGCCTAACTCAAACTTCCCGTCATCCTTCTGTCCATCCTCCAATGTGGCATAGCCTTGAGGGCATGGTTGTGTTTCCATTAGCATAAGCATGCATTTGTTTAAAGAGCCTTACACGCCTATAAATCAAACAATTAGAGATGCAGACAAACCTTGGCCTATTGACTGCATAAATAATAAGACGCTGTACTTGTCTCTCTCATTTTTTTCTTTCTTTTCACCATTGTTTTTTTTCACCTCGGTCCCCTCTGGATTCTTCATTTATTGGTTCAGACCTCTTAGCTTTCTCTCTTCCTACCTTCAGCTGTCTCTCTCTAGTTATTCCCATTGCTAATGAACCTGCTGGACCTCACAGGAAGTCAGAAAAAGTGGATTGTGGGCAATCAGGATGCAAGACTCGGCACTTACCGCCGTGACCTTTAGTCTCGCCGCTGCCGGGTCACACCGTGCCTCTGGAGTCATCTGCACATGCAGGCTGGCGAAACCCATTGCTCTGTGTGTGTGTGTGTGTGTGTGCGCGCACACACGTGTGTGTGTGTCTGCAGTAATGTGTTCATTTTTTGAATATGCAGGTTTTAAAAATTCATCACAAGGCCTGTATGTCAGTGCTCAGAGAAAGAGTGAGTGAAAATCTAAAAACGTTACCTGACATGTCGGTGTGAAGCGTAACAATATTTCACAAATTGAAATGGTTTTCATCTCAGAACTCGTATTTTTTTCAAAAAGTGTGAAATTTTAAATTTAATGGACTTTATGCACAGAGTATTAACTCACGGGACCATTTCCGGTTCCATTTGAAATGTGAAGATTTCCAGAGTTAGAGTGCATTTCCAGCTAAAGATATTGTTTATAATCAAAACGAGTAATAGTATAGTATAGTACAGTATGATATATATATATTATAGCACTAAGAAATGAAGCCATCATATAAGTATCAGCGGACGGGAAGCCTCGACAGCTGAACACTGCTGTGTTCCGTTGTGTACCGCATCAGCTGAATAGAATTCATCAGTCCGTTTCCACACATTTCCACTGAATAAATAACTACAAAAAGGAAGGATTGTGAACTTAAGAAGAGAAAACGTGATCATTTCTAACCACACCGTGTCTGCAGTCCACACTTTGCAGCACAGTAGTCAAAGAGCCGAGTGGAGGAGGCTAAAGGAGGAGGCGCGGCGCCGTTCGTGTGTTATTTCACTGGAACAACTATTCTTTTGGTGAATGAAGACTTGATGTTTGATAACGTACAGCTAAACCAGAGACAGGTGAAAGTTGGGAAGCAGTTGGAGCCCACGATCACGGCTATATAGATTTGTCTCACTGTTTTTTGATGATGGAAGCTACGAGCTAACGCTGTTAGCTTACCTTCAATTTCATGAATAAAGCTGGTTATATACAGCTTAAAGTCCTTCACCCGCTTGCTCACAGACGTCTCTGTGTGTTTTTCAAAAATCCGGTGGACATCGTCTACCGTGATGCGCGGCAGGTCTTGAAGAAAACGGGTAAAAAAATCCATTTTGTCCAGTTTGTGTGGGAACAGCGTTGAACCGGAAGGGAGGGGCAGAGTCTATCGCAACCAGGAAGTGACCATGCATAAACCCTATTAACAACATATTTTATACACTGTATATGTTAAACATTTAGTAATAATAAAATCTTTATCCCTAAAACCGGAGTGTTTTTTACCAAACTGGGAGCAATACAAGACAAGTGATTATCTGACTGCTTTATTATCTGACCTGACATTTTACCCCACCAATAGCACTGTACCTATTGTCACAAAGACAGGGGTTTCCCATTTTTCTTCTAAGGAGAGGATAGGTGATAGGGCTTTTGTAGTTTAAACAGAAACTATGTAGAAATGCACTTCAAACAGTGCTTTACTATAGAGTACATATGCAACATGAAGAAAATAACAATAGGGAGGACATGTCAGGATTTGAAATGTTGAGAAAAAGTTGACCTACAACTTTCAGGACAAAAGTCTAAGCTAGCAGGCTGTTTCAAGGAGACCTCAAAGAAGCAAACCCCCGTCTAGTCTGTCTACAGTCCAGTTGACTGTATTAGTTAGACTTTTTGTAATTTTTTTAACTGAGCTACCAAAACCAGAGTTTCCTCTGCAGGGTGGCTGGGCTCAGTCTTAGGGTGAGGCGCTCGGACATACAGGAGGAACTCGCTGCTCCTACACATCAAGAGAAGCCAGCTGAGGTGGTTTGGACATGTGGTCAGGATACTTCCTGGACACATCCTGGGGTCGGCACACGACAGGCTGGGGGGATTAAATCTTAAGGCTGGCTCAGGGAGGAGCTGGTGAATATGGAGAGGACAGTCTGGGCTTGGCTGTGAGATCTGCTGACCCAGACCCAGATAAGATGATGACATGTATGAGTTTTAACTGAGGGATATGAGTGTGACTAAATCATAAAAATATGTAATTTTATTGATATGTGGCGCTGTCTTTTGGCTACTTCAACAGTGGAGCTTCCTTTAATCTTTCACAATAAGAGTCTGAAACATGTACCTCGAAGCATCTGAAGGTTATAAAGTAGTTTATTACTGTTTTATTAGAGCACCCTCTGTTTTTTTGTTGACTAAATCTAGCAGGAGCAGCAGATTTCTCCTTTGTTTTTCATTCTACATGTCAAACTTTTGCCTTCAGTCATCATCTGACAGTTTGATTGGCAGACTGACTGGAAACAGTGCAGCGTCTGTGTCCTGTTGTCATCTTTAATTCCCCCCTCGTCTGTGTGACAACACACGGCACCTTACATCTGTTTAACACGATGAACAGTGAGAAGGTTTGTTAACAGCTGCAGGCCAAGGTGTCCTATTATTTAATTTATTTCAGATTCAGTCAATTGGACTTTTCATATACTTCCTTTTTAATGCTCAATTTTTTTCTTGTGTTTGTCTTGTTTTGATTTTGCCGCTTGCAAATTAAATATAAAGAAAATACCAGAATTGATGGGGAGAAAAGGATGAGGTGTTCAGCAGGTAATATATACAGAAATAAGTCTTTATGATTGCCACAGTATTGAGTTGGTAGTCTGCAGAGTTGGGAAATTGGGGTAAAACATCTATTCAAGCATATAATCTAATAAACCTGCTCATCTTTTAACACTCATTTCTCTGAGAGAGTCAACAGCTCTGTCAGCTGATCACCACCCTGTGGTGAGTGGTCTGAGTGGTTTGAGTGAACTGGGAACATTTCACTGATCTCACTGATACTTTGGATAATTTTTCAAATCCCCACAATGTGCAAACTGCACCCTTTACCTCCAATGAACTGTATTTATAACAGAGTTCAATTTGTCACTGATAAAACTGCAAATGAAGAGACTTTTACACAAAAGATTATCTGTGAAACTATTAAATCCTCATCCACTCAAGAATTATTTTACCATCACATTTAAATTGTGAACAGCTAAATTGTGTTTGAGCAAATTCCCTATATAGGAAAGCTGTGCTGCTCTATGTTTGTGTATTTGAACCTGTTATAACTTGTTACACAAGCCCTAAATTACTATTAGGATTTGAGAGGATTTATAATTTTGGGCAGTAGGTGTCAAAGATTTCTTCATAAAGTTTCAAGATTCTACCATCATTTCACTTTATTTCAAAACACACATCATAAAAATAACATCAAAGAACAACTTTATTTTGGAGATAAATGGGCGCTGGGTGGATATAAATGTAATGGAGAGCAGCTAATCCCATTGAGGTCAGTCACAAAGTGGATTTCTGTCATTTTAAAACAACTCAATTCAAATATGTATTAGCCGTTTTCATAAAGGTGAAGTTAGACTTTGTAAACCTTTGACGCTGCTGTCGTTTCACTTAACAGAATTGTGAAGAAACAAGCAATCATGACCAGAAGTCTTAGACATTTTTCACTAATTTCAACCATAAATTAATTCTATCTAAATTACCATGTACAGTGTAAATGTTTATGACATACTGCTTGTATAAACCACTTTGATAGAGTGATAGATTAGAACAGAGGTGGTGGGGAACCTTTTCTTGCCAACAGGCCATTTTTCCTCTTATAAAGTCCTCTGCAGGCCACATTCAGAATGTAACCAGTGGGTTCAGTTATGATGCTGGATTCAGACCCAGTGCCGGTTCCGGCTGGGCCGCACACCACTGCACCTCGGACACGCCCCCTTCCCCTGAACCGGAGACCTCACACTGCTTACCCGGACAGGTTGAGCATGTTGACCCGCAACAGGAAGTGGAAATGACAACAAGCCACATAGACCACTCAGCAGCTTGGCCTCTGACACTCGAGTGCTGTTGCGTTCACTGACTCCAATCCAGACTCAGATATATGAATTACTGTCAATTTCATCACAGAAACACCATTGATTGTTGATATTTTTCCCTCTGAGTTAAATCATTTTGACATTGGGAGGTGGGTCTGTGGGCCGTATATGGCCCGGAGGCCAGAGGTTCCCCACTCCTGGATCAGAACCTTCTAAACAGCAGTAATAAACTTTGTGATGTGCCCCACTGTGACCAGTTGTTTCCTCATTATTTTAAAGCAGAACTAACTTTTCTCAAGGGAAAATGTTCAAATCTACAACAGATGTTATTAGTTCATAAACTTTGCAGAAAAAGCCACTTCAAAAGATCTGAACTCTCCTTTTAGCGCGTGGTTAATTCACTCACCTCACCAGTCTGCTTTGTTAAGCGCACATTGGTTTTTCTTCATTTTTGTCTCCTTTCTAGTTTCCTTTTGGATTTTAGTAAAGAAGAAAGATCAGGTTGTCCCTCCTCGTCACATTGAGCCTAACCGTTTATAGACGAGAATACACAGTTGACTTTCATCCATCCTCCTCTGTTTAATTAGTATCCATCTGTCTGCTGTTTTCATCTTCAAACAGCCCATGGTTTCTTTGAAAACACCAAATATCAATCTGCACTTCAAAGTAAAAAAAAACACCACATAACTTTTACTTGATCAGCAACAAGTGAACTTCCTTCTACCTTTTACTGCTTGCCACTAAACAAAGTGGTAGAGAGTATTTAGATTGGACAGAGGGAGGGAGAGGGGCTATGACAGCATGTGCTTACACACCGTTTACACCCAGTGTGTGTGTATGAAGCTGGGCTGTCTTCTTATTGTCAATAGACCCATTAACACCAGTGATCTGAAGATCAAGGCAATTTATTCACTTGTGCAAAAATGTACATTACAAATAATTGTTATGGTTTATTTTATTGATTTACTATGAGGTTAAAAGGGAGATTTTATCAATTATAAGAATCAATACACAAATTAATTAACACCTAAACACAACCTGAGTTTACAGCTGGCTTTGCCCCAAAGGTTTGACTTGAAAAAAGTAAAAAGTAAATTATTATTTTGTATTTTTACAGCAAGTTGCTGCTTGTGGACCTTGAATTTGTACAAAATAAATAAAAATCTAAACTCTTTGTTTTTTACAAAATGTATTAAATTATCTTTTTTCTTTTTTGTAATACTTCTAAATTTGTAATGATTTATTTTTACTCACGTAGCATTCCTGCACAGTGATACAGGCAAAATAACAGCCAAAGCTTTAAAAGTGTAAAAATGTTTTAGTTACCATAATTCTGTCATTAGCAGCTATAACTAATGCTACCTATAAACAACAACTGACAGAACAGATCCTTTTGTTTGTCAGACACTTTAAACATCAGCACTGTATTACTTCTCTTATAAATTAATAAAGGTTTTTTTTTTACTAATTTATGTTTGTGTGTTAGTTAAAATAAAGACATAATTACATTTTATTTCTTTATAATCCCTTACATGTGGGAGGCTACGTTTGATTTGATGTGAATCAAAGTTAAACAGGTGACGATGCTATGCTGATTTGTTTTATTAAAGCCATAATGCCATGCACAGTTAATTAGCTTGAATGACAGGAAATTGTTATGTAAAATTATTATTCTCAAAATATTTTTTGCATTCAGCATATTATGTCAATCTACTCATTAGATTACATCTATGTTGTATTTGTCTGAAAGAGTAAAATAATATTTCCCATGTCTTTTACACCTGCTTCTGGTTAACTGGCTCCAGTGAAATGTGGGTGGGTTAACTTAAGGAAAGAG
Organism: Callopanchax toddi; assembly: GCA_006937965.1. Lineage (NCBI taxonomy): Eukaryota > Metazoa > Chordata > Actinopteri > Cyprinodontiformes > Nothobranchiidae > Callopanchax > Callopanchax toddi. The sequence goes on from SSNR01000337.1 coordinate 179,101, forward strand.
GTTGTTTTTAATGTTTGTTTCTAGACTAGTCAGGAAATGCAGCTGCAACATTATTGACCCCCCCACCAGTTCCTCCAAATTCCTTTAACCTTTTCTTTTGTCGTTATGTTTCTTCATGGGAATGGGAAACAGTTATTTTTTTTCTTCCTGTTTTACATATTTTGGTTTAAATAAATGTTTAAATCCATCTGAGTTGTCCTAGACAAAGAGTCATTTACCCTTCAGGAGTGGATCAGGATGGAGGGTTTGGAGCATCACACTAAAGCCTTCACCCTCAATGAAATCCAAGCTAGATAGGAAATGACACAAACATAATCTTAAATAATGTAATATTTAGCTGGAGATGTGAAGAACTTCATTTGTTTTGCTTATCTGAGCAAAATATGTGTAATCAACACAATAAGAACTTAATAGAAATCAAATTTGACTCAGAAATCTGTTTATGATGGAAAAAGTCTCAATCCATGTATCTATGAAGAGAAACACAAACAACTTTAACTTTACAGAATAAGGCGGTTTAGATCCAGTTTAATGACACCTCTCTCTCTCTGTGTGTCTCTCTCTCTCTCTCTCTCTCTGTGTCTCTCTCTCTCTCTCTCTCTCTCTCTCTCGCTCTCTCTCTTCATTAAGTGTTATCAACCTCTCTGGCCTAATCTCTCTGATATTAGTGTCTAGTCTCTATGACCTAAGTGACTGTCTGGCATTCATTAGCGCTGCGTTTTAGCCAAATCAATCACGCTGCAGCCCATCTGCAAAGCTTTCTTAAAATGTCATCCTCAAACTTCTCACAATCAATTAAGCTGGAGATTAATGAGGCCAATTTGCTGCCAACATGTTGGCCTTCCTTCTCAGCTGAAAAGGCCGTGCACACAAATAGGCATGTACTTATGGTGCTGCAGAAACACTCTCGGGTTGCCATAACAAAGATTAGCTGGAATACAGCGGTTCAAAATGTTTTAATGTTGTAGATTCCTTGTAGAAATTGTGTTTGTTTTGGGACAACATGGTTCAGTAACAAAGCAACAAAAGTGTTCAGTAATTTTGCAACACTTTTGTTGAACTTTAATTATCACCCTAATTGAGGCCTGTTGAGTCTGAATTGTATCTCTTGTGTTTTTTGTAACTTCCCTGAGCATTACATGACCTGACCTCGGGTGAATTTGAAAGGATGTTTTGTTCTGAGCTAATTGGACTGTGCTCTTGATTGTTTCCCTCTTGTGAACAAACGTTCTCCCTGTAGAATGATGGACTCCAGATTACTTCAAATGTTCTGTTCATCTTGTGGTGCAGCAACAGCTGTGGGTTTGTGCATGTTAGCCTCTCATAGTGGACATTGTTACAGCTGTATTCATTTATTCATCAATAGAAAAAAATAGAAAAAAAATGTTATTCATTTGGGGAAGTGAGCATTATAAATTAATGTAGGATAATGACTGAATGAAAAAATTGTTTTTATTTTGATTAGTTTGATAAAAATAATTTGATAAGCAAGTCCCATAAAGAAGGACATTATATTATACATACTTTAACTGTATGTGTGTGTGTGTGTGTGTGTGTGTGTGTGTGTGTGTGTGAATATAAAATGTTTGGATCATATAAAGAGATTACTTGCATGTTTGAAAGAGGCTTTATTAATTATTGTTGGATCTGAACAGTTGGATCTATATTTGTTTTGGATGCAAGTTTCAAAATAATGACATTTACATTATAAGGTATAAATATTGCTACTAATAATACAAAATAATCTTACTATTAAAGTAATATTAATTATATTGAATATTGTTGACCTTTTTACTCAAACATCTGTATTTAAAAAACTGTTGAGTAGTTTTTCTCATTGAGGTTTTAGTCCTGTACGTTCCAATAAGATATTTGAACTAGAACTTGCTATAATTTATGAATAAATGTCAAATAAAATATTTTTTAAATGCATCTTACAAAAAGTAAAGTTTTGAGAATGAGACTGCGTGTCAATGAGAGTACCTGTCTAAATAAAGGCATAAATAAAGATTGAATAAAAATAAATACATACATTTTACAACAAGGGAAAACAAGTTAAACTGTAGGATTGAGGTTATATTAGCTATAGTCATTAGATATAAGCAGCAACAAAATAAGTTTAAGTTCAGAAACGTCTTCAAGTGAGACTTTTCTCTGTCTCTCTCTTCACAGTCATAGATATACTTACACATGCACAACACACACATGCACAACACACACACACACACAGACACACGCAAACACAGGCGATGGTAAGGGGAGATCAAAATTGTTTGTGTCACTCCTTATCTCACATCTGATTCAATCTGCCTTGGGATGTGCCTCACATGGTTGTCATAGCGACTCTCCAGGGATTATAACAAGATGTTATGGGATGTCTAATGTCTGGAAGTGAAGGATCAGAACATGGTGTTAACACTCACACACACATGCAAAGGCTCAAGACAGCAGCTCTGCTCAGTGCAACATGAGCTGATGCGTGGCAGCTTGCCTTGTTCCAGCTCCGTGTTAACACTCACACATGACAAGATGTGTAGAAGGGCAGAAGAGAGGAAAGCTGGTTGTCACGGCGACACAATTGCTGTGTGCAGTGGCTGTCTGTTGGAGGGAAGCGGGGCAGAAAAGAACAAATGCAACAAGGAAGATGTGTAATGGATGCAGCAGTATTAGGTGATAGCTGGTGGAGAGTCGGTGATGTCTTTAGTGGTTTGAGTTTGTAAACAACACTCTGTAGCTGGCAGCTTTTCACTTATGCACACAGTACGCTCTGTGAGTCACCTGATCCATCTGTCCTGATCGCACAGTGGCAAGCTGGGATCTAATGTAAAGAACTTACTAACAAAATGTAAATTCAAAGTGCTGCATGACACAAACGGCCACTGATCACTTCCATTAAGCAGGTCAGATAAATCACACCACAGAAAGGGTAACATGCAGCTAAATGGTTAACATTTATCATGTTAATTACATGCAGACAGGAACATGTTAAGGCCAAAACAGAAAACCCATTTTGTGCATAGCTAAAGCATTTGTAGATAACTCTTTTTTAATCCATTCTTGCAGTTCTCTACAAAACTGTTTACTGTGCTTCATTTCAAACTAATGAATCAAAATGAAGTCCTACAAAGTAACAGAGTATTGATTGATTTACTTAATATTCACTAACAGTTGAGATATTTCAAATAGCTTAATTAAGGTAAAGGTCAAGGTCAGTGTACGGGTCTGAGTAGATGGATGGTTCACAAAGTACAAGACTTTAACCTCTGTTTGTAGAGCTAGTCAACTTGGAGCTTATAAAACCTTTGCGGAGAAAAAAAAGGCATTTTTTACAGTGAGAAATAGGGTTTAAAGAAACAACAACAAAAGTTGCAACATAAAACAAAGGCATACTGTATGTAGTAAGCATATAAAGATCAATTCAGGTCTATGTATGCACTGAAAAACCTTTTCAGAACATTTATCCTTAAATTAAAAAGCTCTCGGTCACCAGATCTTAAACGGTTCTGTCCAGGAATGAGAAGTTTTTGTGCTTGTGTCTTTCCATTTTTAGCATATTTGGTCGTTTTTTTCATACAATACATACAATTGATTGTCTTTGCAAGATTGTGCATTTTTCAGTGTTCTCAATGTCTGAAACTCGTGCTGTGCGGCGCTGCTGCTGTAACCACTACCCTCCCGTCTCCTCCGACGGGAGGTTTTTAAACTCCCTTTTCTCCAAAACTTTCACTATACACACCTAAAAATGCTGCTCAGTATGAAGTTACAGATGTCCACAATCTTCTGATGTAAAGTAGAAACTAAAAAAGGCTTCTTGTCAGCAGCTGTAGCTCATTAAACTCAGTAATGACGCTTGTCGCAATATTGAGACTTTGTCGCCCAGAGGGTTAACATCCCTGATCACAACAAAGTACCCATATAAACTCCTGAGGACACGAGTACCCCTGCTATAGACGGTAGACCAGGATGTAAAGGCAGGGTATATGCAGGAATCTTGAAGTTAAATTCAATACCTTTTCAAGACTGTCTCAATATTTTTGAATACCTCACCGCCATTCTGGTTATGCGGCAGCGTTCACCAAGACTCTCTTGCATCTTAACATTTTGGTGCGTTCGTAATACTCACCGGGAACTTCTGCACCGCCCGCCCTGGTGCTCTGAGAGAAGGATTACTAACGCACCCTTTGTTTCCCGTTCTTTTATAAAAATGACTAAATTCACACACGTTTACAATGTTTTTGGGACTCAAACTGTTGGACATCAAATTCAGATTTTTTCGTTCCAAAATTTAAGACTTTATAAAGCCGTGATAAGACTTTTTAATACTTTATAAGGGTCTTGAATTTCCCAAAATTGATTTATCACCTTTTAATACATTTCAAGACTCCGCGAATACCCCGAAAGGGGAGTAATGTCAAAAGTTACATTCATTAGTTTTAGTGCTCACGAGGACCAGCTATGTGCACCCCTGTAATAAATGTAACCTTAATTATATATTTTTTAAACAACTGATTTTAGAGTTTGTGATGACTTTTATCAAATCAGTGATCATTTTCTATAAGCCTTTTCAATTCAAAAACAAATATTTTTATAAAAATGGCAATTTGATTAGAAAAAATTTTTTTTTCAAGATGGCTCAGTGATGAAAGATCACAAAAATACTCAGGCATACTCAGAAGAGATGATCAGATATATGACACATCAAGATCCCTAAAGCTGTACAGGAAATGTGACCATGTTTACCAATGGTTTGTATTGAGTCACGTATGTAGATCAATAGGCTATCAGCTGTGGTATCACAACAGCCTGGTTGACATGTTAAAGCTATCAGCTGTATGATAATGAATGGAACATGGTGGATTAATACACGCACGCACGCACGCACACATCTGAGGGAGTGAACTGTGCTAACCCAGTCATGATCCCATTTTCATAATTCTGTTTAATAATTCAGCTGCAGCAGAAAATGGATGTTGAGGAATAATTATGTCACCTAATCTGAGGGTGAATAAGGGCTAATAATGTAAAAGTACATCATTAAGTATAAATTTACTTTTGTTAAGCACAAAGGAAAGAAAAAATAATAATTTCAATAACAAAACTAATAAAAACCCTTATTCTAAAATTAAGTCATGCAGTAACAGGATTTGTTTACAAAACTGTAAACTCAGAGATGTTGAATGAGAACTCTAGCCTAGTGAACTAGACTGTCAGTTCTGCTCTGCAGACTTTGGTCTAGACATGCTTCATTGGAACCTCTGCAGCCCACTGATTGGTCCGGTCAGTCTTGTACCGGGCCAATCACAACGCTTAAACGGGTTGGAGGGCAGGATTAGTTGATGATGTCAGAATCCTGACTTTGAATTTAAACAACATGGCGGCAGTTCGGGAACCGCCTTTGTTTGAAACGTCTTTATTATCAACTATGGACAATTTAGATGTGGGTTTTTCTCTAAGACGTGAACAGATAAAGGAACTTAAGTCTTTTATTTTGAAAGATGATTTATTGGCTGCTTTGCCGATGGGACACGGTAAAAGTTTAATCTACCAGCAGGTTCTGGTTGTTGCTAAACGACTCTAGCACTATCCAATAGCATGTGAAGATGGTTTGATTGACAACCGTTGATCCCGCCTCTATGAATGAGTTGTTTCAGTGGACCGTGGCCAGACTATATCCACATATATAGTCTGGCCACGGTCCACCAGGCTATGAGAACACTAGATACTGAGAATGAATCATCTTCTGTATGTGCTAGAACTCAAGACTTTGATCTAAAAACACCCCTAAGTATTTAACTTAAAGGTCCCACATTATGCAAAAATCACTTTCTAAAGATCTTTTAACAGTCATATTAATCCCATATGAGACCCAAATATGTTAAAATATTTTCACCGTTTTCACTTCCTGATTTTCATTTTTAGGAAATGTGTTTTGAGCTAATGCTAAAACGGGTGGTTTCTAAATCTTTCCCCTGCTGACGTCAAGAAGGGATGAGCCCACTTCTCTCTAGAGGACAGAGCCAATCACAAACACCTTTGTCTACCTGAGCCCACCCCCACCCTTTTAAAAACCACGGGAGCGCTCATAATCACAAACATTAGCAAACAGTCATGGTGAAGCTACGAGCAGTTGCTTCATAGATGGTTGCATCAACGAGCACAAAAGTCTTTTTTATTCCCTTCACCTGAGACCCTGAAAACCCACCAACGTCTCATGAACACACATGGAGAAGAAAGATGGGCGGGGCCTATAGAAACTCGGCTTCCCAACTGCCCCGCTTATTTGAAAAGAGAGTTTTGCTGAGGGGTTAGAAAAACAACAACTGCATTTAAAGAAAGGGTCAATTTGACAAATGCAGAGCTTTAACATGTTACTGAGATGTAAAAGAAATGATTCAGAGTGGATAGAAAGTACAGAATATGGGACCTTTCATCATGGCCTCATAACTAAAAACAACACTAAAAAGGAATACAATTCTTCAAGGTAACATTTATTTAACTTTCAACTTTGCTCCAATTAGTTGCCAACAACCAGAACCAACTTGAACTTTACTGAAGAAACAAACTATTCAAACTGTTTTTATTGAAAAAAGATTATACTCATCAGCAGACTCACCCAAGATTCTGCAACAAACCAAAACAAAAAGAAAAATACATCTTAAAGAGAAACCACTGATCATTAAAACAACAGAAATAGAAGTACCAATAAATCAGATCTACTGGTTATAACTGGCATAACAGAGTCAAAGAGCTTTGTTCAAGTCTGGAATCCATCCAGAGCCACAATGAAAGGTTGCAGCAATTTGACAAATGCTTCCTACGCCACAGTAAAAATGTCCAGACAAGAGGGAGTTGATTATTAAAAAACACACAGAGAAGGAAACAATACAGGATGTTCAAACTAGAAGTGTTCAGAACAACCTAATCTTCCAGAAAGCTCTTCAGAAAACCCAAAGACACTGATCACAGACTTCATTAGAACACAGCTGGGACTCCATCAGATCACATGGTATCCACTGAGCTCATCCCCTGCTCCAGCAACACATCCTGGCCCAGTATCACAAAACTGGAACAGGGTTCACATGTGAGCCCATGTTAACAATGTTCACAACCACACAGGAAATGTGCAGAACGTGTGTTTCACATGTTAATTTAACATGTTTTCTACATGTGGAAAAAATGACCCCCCCCCCCCCCCCCCCCC
>SSNR01000337.1:189612-226400 GCA_006937965.1 Callopanchax toddi
CCAGCAGCTTCTCATCTAGAGGACTTTAATTATTTTACAGTTTATTTGTTCAGCGTTCTGACGTCTGGCTCATATAGATGAGTGAGTGTAGATGTGTCTGACTGTTGATTTCTGCAGTGAGACATGAAAACTCACCTCACTCCAACACCTTTAAATCCACCGTGTTGATGTATTTTAACGAACTTCCTCCGGTATTTCCACGGTAGTTTTTGTTGCAGGACGCAAAGTTTACATCACTCTGATGGAGTAAAAGTTCGGCAGATATACTTTCACTTTCATTTCCGGCGCTGTGCTCCGGGACAGCAGGGAGGAGAGGGAGAGACGCGACGCTGCACACAGAGGGTCTGCAGGCTGCATGATCAGCTGTGAAATACTTTGTTCAGTCTTGGCAGATCACTTTTTTTTTTTTTCATGGACATCACCCGATTCTGTTCAGCAGCTGATGCTCGATGTCAACCCTAAATTGCCTGCATTACTACTACTCACGCAGCAGCGCCATCTAGTGTTTATTTCGCGATTCTTTTTTTTTCAACTCGATGCATTTCGTCACGTTTTATATCGCAAAATTTCGCCAAACGGTATTTCGTCCCATCCCTAATGTAGGCACATTGATGGTCATGTTGCATCTGGCAACAATAATGGAAAATGATTTGTAGACACTGAAAATATTCTTACCTGTAAAATGTGGCTACCCAGGTGAGGTTCAAAGATCTCAGAGGCAACGGCGCTGGGACTCCTCCTCCGCTGAGTACCGATAGCTACACACACACGTGAACACACACAGGAGGAGAGAAAACACAGGACAGGACAGAAGAAGACTGGTGAGACTCAGACACATTGATACAAGCAAAGCTACAGTCACACACAAAGACACACACACACACACACACACACACACACACACACACACACACACACACACACACACACATTTATACAGCCTAGCATGACAAACATACATGGCACAAGACAAAAGGAACCAGTGAGGTCAGCTCTGAAAAGCCTTCATCAGTCAGACTGGTTATAATCATCACCTGGACTCAATGTCAGTGTATTCAGGACAGGTGAGAGGCTGTTAATGATAATCAGCTTTATCTAGTAAAGTTAACTAAATTAAAGTTAGGTCAATTAACAGCAACTGAGGAAAATGTTCCAGTTAAACACTGTCATGAAAACAATAGAAGACTTATGATGAATTTCATGTTGTTGTTTTTTTTTTAATAAAAAGTAAATTTAACATGAATATATTTAATGTAGGCCAGAGATTAAGGACTAAAACAGATAGTTTGATTAATCTTTCTCTTGTATGAAGTTTGCTGGCTCTTTTACTTGTATAGACAGCAGTTTTGTCATCTCATAAAGTGTCCAGTACGTGACCAACATGTTGCAAATGTTGGCAGGTTTTGAACACTTCAGTTCCAAAAACAAATCCCAACCATCAACAAAAACTTCCCTCCAATTTGATTTATCTTTTTCAAATTTATAAAAATCGACTCCACCCAAGCCGGGCAGCCAGCGGTCAGGAGCATCCTTTCTTAGTCCACCTCTTTTAACCTCTTCTTTCTTGTTTTGTATGTGGCTAATCACTCCTGTGCTCAAATAAAATCTAACAATGTATGCACAGAATGTTGATAACAGCATGGACCAACACGGCACTGTTTCTTCTTGTGAAAAAAGTACAGGAAAATGTTACAAACCCCGAGGGTCCAGGAGATAAACGAGGGTCTAACACAGAGTCAAGTATAACAAAAATGTGTTTATTTTTCTCCCAGGGAAACCAGCAGGAAAAGGCACTGCAAAAATAAAGTATTCCTAACTAAAAACGCTCTTCAACTAAAGGAGGGGGACTGAATAACTAAACACAAAATGCTGGAAAAATATCTCCCAGGGAACTCACTAAAGCCAAACTAACTAACTAAAGATGCTCTTTAAAAGATGAAGATGAGGAAAACTATAATCACTAGCTAACAACAAACTCTCCAAACGGGCAGAAACTTCAGAGACCTGCACCTAGTGTCCTAAGGACTTACTGCCCAAATTTCTAATCGGAAGACCAATACTGAAAACCACTACTGGAACCACTGTGAGACCACAGCCAAAAGGGGGACATCAGCACAGATTTGATCCCCCCTTGATCGTCTGACAGCCTCTGACTTTTAAAGCTGCACTGATTGCCGATGTGCAGCAGCTGCAGGGCGCCTCGGCGTGCAGCTGTCCATTGTGCTGAACAGGAGGGGCATCGCTGGAGCCAGCCCACACGTCACTGTCCCAGGTGCTGAACAAACAGGTACACAGCGTGGCAGCCGGCGCAATCTGGGGTGCCCCTCCTCAGCCAAATTACAGGGACCATAGCAGAAAGAAAAAAGTCTCAGAGTACAGTCGTTCAGACTAACTGCTTTGCTAAACCCATGCAGAGGATGGGTGTACTCTTTTCAAGCATTTCATTAAAAAAGATAGCGACAGAACAACATTCAATTCAAAGTTTATGCAGCTAGCAGACTAAGGCCTCGTCCACACAAAATCAGTTTTCTAAAGCAATCCTTTCATTGCTTTATTTGTTCTAAAGTAACCCTGTAAACACAGCACCACTTTACAAAATGACTTCATTTATTAGAAAACACAGAGAAGGACTCAGTCTGTAGAACTGTGATGATGCTACAAAAGCAGGGAACAAGGTAGAGCATAAACATAAAGCATTCTGGGTGTTAGACATCTACAGTAAGTGTTGATAAATCCACCTTTTAGCTGGGCTGCCTATCACCACTAAACAACAGAAGACTGATTCTATGTTAAACAACACAGAGAGGATGAGGATGTCAGACATGAGTGAGAGCAGAACTGTGAGGATTGACAACAAAGTGAAACTCAAAACAACTGGACTGTGTTGATTGGGAGTTGTGTCACTCTAATGCCCTGATAAAATGTACTTCTGGCTCCCTCTATGGGCCTTTACATCAGAGGAGTCTAGAGTGTGACCTAAGTTATTGTTTATCAGTGTCTGATGTGCTTGAAGTTGTAAGTTTAGCTAGAGGGGGCGCTATGCATCATCCTTTTCAGAAAGTTTCATACAGTTTCTGACTGTAGGGTGGTGTTGTTTAATTCGGGAACTTTGGCTCCTAAAACAGCTTCTGATTGGACGCATGGCTTGAAATAATACATAGCATTTGTATATCAACTCTCCTGCAGGTGCTGGGACCACAGGTGGATGAGCTCATGTAACCAGATGGATCTGGACCCAACTTAGACCCATGACCAAAAGCCCAGCCACCAGAAACTCACTAATGAGTTTGAGTACTCTAGTCCTCCCTGTCTAACTCATCATGTAGGAACAATATTTCCCTCTGGGAGATGCTACCAAGGCCAGACAACATAGTTCTTAGGATCATTAGGAAACTAAAAATCTGATAAGGTGGGAGTTCAGGGAGGGGCTTGGACATCCATGTGAAGAAGAGCCATGTGAGGTGGTTCAGGCTTCTAGTCAGGATGCCCCTAAACGCTTTCATGGAAGGTGAGTTTTAAATATGTCCAGCTGGAAGGGAGCCCCCAGGGTCAACTCAGGACTGGTTGGAGGGATTATATCTCTGTGCTTGCTTGCGAACACTTTGGGCCCCACTGGAGGAGCTGAAGGAAGTGGCTGGAGAGAGGACAGTCTCAACTGCCCTACTAGGGCTGCTGCATGGACCCGGAAAAGCAGAAGAGGACAGGACAAGAAGAGACCGAACATAGCATCTAAAGTTGGCTTCTAATTGAAGAAATGTGTCTTCAGAAGATTGTTAAAGAAGACAGGTTTGGCAAAGTACTGATATAAAGAGCAAAAAGCTTTAGTGTGACTAATGTAATGCAAAACAATCACAAAGAGGATCATCCTGGATATGGCTTATTGTTATCTGTTAGAGCTGCTGCAGCCAATGTAAGCCGCACGCTGTCAGACTACAATGGTCATGCTACACTATTAGAGATGAACAACAGTCTGCAAAAATATCCAAAATGTATGATTTTTCTCTCTCAGAATCTCCTACATTATACCCATCTATCTATCCATCACTGTTCATTAGTAGTACAACAAAAGTGGTAAAAACAAGAGTTGGTATATGAGGAAGGACAGAGGAATGCTTTATAACTTTCAAATTTCACCCTCAGGGCAGAGCTATCTCTATTGAGACAAACAGAAAGCACAACAGCCAGAAGGAACCATAAAGGAGGAGGAGATGCTACGTGTGAAACCTGCCCTGAGGTTAGACCATCTTCTGAGTGTTACTTCCCAAAAGAGACTAAAACTAAAACCATCAATGACAGTTAACCACTTGTCAAATAGGTACATGTTATTAGAAGGTCTCAGACCCGAAGGACATCAGTAAGAACTTAAGAGCAATGTGTTACATTAGCTGTTGGATTCCTGTAGCTAGTTCAAGTCAATGTTGGCTCCAGAACCAACCTCAACAACTTCTCTCTGCGTTTATCACCCAAACAGTTAGGAATTTAATACAAAGGCAGAGAAAGACCCAACCTGAGCAGAGAGACAGCACAACACGCAACAATAACAGAAACAGAGGGGCAGGAAGGAGAGCCGGCATAAGAACTACCAGGAGACTTTTTATTTCTGCCCTCAGGTAATTTTCACCTTTTCTACACAAACGCTCACCGCCCCAGCAAACCTCATTACATCACATTTAAACAGACCAACACAAATTCTTCATAAATGTTTTTGTGGGGTCTAAAAAAAGTGTGTGCAGTAAATACGACAGAATTAGGCATAATTAATGAAAAGTTCTCTTAAACCAAAGCAATAGACAGACATGGTTTAGAATGTTAGTGAGGACAGAAGAGCTAGTGCTTTATCTAATGCTGAAAGCGAGTGTTTTCTATCAATAATATAAAGATAATCCCCAAGTGAAACATTCACTGATGATTGTTTTACTGTTCTCTAGCAGTGAAATGGCAACCTGTCCAAGGTGTAGCCAGTGCTGGGCGATAACAATCACAATTTGTCATTGAGGAAAAAAAGACAATAATAATCAGGTAGGCTTAAAAATTCTATGTAATCATGTTTAATATTAATGCTTTAAACAAAAGACATGATTATAAAATAAAACTTTATTTACTCTATTTTTTATTTATGAAGTATAAAACTGTGTATATTTAAGTTCATATGTTTTTATTTACTATGGTAGTTTCTTTCCTTCCTTATAAAACATTCGTGTTAGTTTTTTTAAATAAAACTAGTAAAACACCTTTAGCTTTAATGATTTACAGGCACCTTTAAAAACATTAAATGTTCTGTTGAACTGAAACAGTTTATCTGCTTTAATTTTTCATTTTACATTGTGAGTTTTTAAATTGTCGAAATGGTATTGATCAATTATACAGTAATGTTTAAGATGAAAAAACAATGATTATAAAACACATATTATAGGAAATAAAAAATAAAATAAAAGCAAACAGATGTCCCATTGCCCGTGTGGTCTAGTGAGAAAAAAGTCAGTTTGTATTCAAACAAATTCTGGCTTCATAACTGGATCAATGATGGATTATTACTTATAATTATCAAAATTAGTCTATACCAAAATCAAACATGATATTTTCCACCCAGCTCCAGTGTAAACCAACTCAGCCCCCACTGAATGCTGGGAAAAGCTCCAACAGACAAAAAGAACTAATACTGGCATCAACATTTGTTTTTAAAAGTGTTCTGGAAAATGATAAACGTGTCGACACTCACAGGTGAAAGGCGGGATGAAGACACAACGATGATGAGGGACAACAATGAGAAGACAGAAGAAGGCATAAGAAATGGTAAAGAAAGACAAAAAATAACAACGTGACAAGTACCAAAAATAAAATTAGCATGAGAAATAGAATGTAGAGAATATAAGTAAAAAACTAATGACAAGGAAAACGAACATGCAAAAGTTTTAGGGCTTTGATGGCCGAAGCCTCTGGGGGATGTGAAATAAAGAAACCGACTTAAAATCCTCACTGAGGGTCCGACTCTCAACTCACAAGGTGTAAGATCACGGAGAGAGAATAATCAGCCTTTTATCAAACGTGGGTCTTTTTTCTTCTGTTAGTTCTGTTTCAGACCAAATCAAAGGCTTAGTAGATGAAGAGAAGAGAGAGGGGAAAGACTAAAGAGATACTGAATCGAAACAAGAAACACCAACAAGCTAACAGAAAGCATTAAAATGACAGAGGAGACAGGAAACAGAACGTGAATGGATGCTTTAGGGAACAAAGGTAAACCTCCAGATTGAAAAGCACCCTGCAGAGTTTTGGAGCCCACTGTGTTTTGTTGCAAACTGAAAGGAATTTCCTGCCTTTTTTTATTTGGTGAGCATGTTATTTACGAATAAAATGAAACAAAAATTGAAATATAACTTTCAACCTGCTTAAATTAAAATTAAAATACATTAAAAACATGTTTTCTAAATAAAACATCTAAACAGGTCCTAAGTAAGCAATGCTGTCTTACTGTTTGTTTAATATTCAAGTTCTCTGGTGGGTTAAATAGCTCTGCAAAAGAAGCTTTTCTCATTTCTGTTTTTTGGGTTCACATAACATTTACAGCTCATCAAATGGATACAAGGCACTCAACCTAAAGGGAGATTCTTTGCTTCTGAAATGAGAATTTTGGGCCGATTAACTCTGACAGAGCTGCACCAATCAACCTGCATGAATACACTGCTTAGCTGTAATGTTTTTATCTGCTCATCACTGAGATATGTAGTGTCTGCCTGCAGTGTAAGAGCATCAGGCTTCAGTTTAACAGATCTCTGCTCTGGATAAATCAATTCATGCTTTACAAGATTATAAAGTAGGAACTATGTTAATCCTGTCATGTGATGTTCAAAATATCAATCAAACAAAACAGCAGTTAGTTTTCTAGGATCAGGTCATCTTGGCATTTTGTTTACCACCAAAATCTACAGAGAACTGTCACATCATGGGATTCACTGTTACAGTCTTCACCCACATCAATCCTCTCTTCTTTTTTTTTTTTGAAGAAGGAAAAAATAGCAAAGATGAAATGGAAACCTTTAGAACAGGGGCCTGCAACCGCCGGACTCCGGTCCAAATCCGGACCCCAAGAGGTTTTTGTCCAGACCTCACAGCATTTTCTCATTTACTAATAATTCATGCTTACTTCCTATCGGCTGCAGTGGCTGTCAGCGCCAGGCAGCTATTCCGATCAGCGCCAAGCAAGTGGCGCACCGCGGCAAATCCTTCGCTAAGTTGACTACCCCTACACTGCCCCCCTCCAGCAGCTTCAGAAAGAAATCTGCTGCTGCAGACGGCCACGCCACGCACACAACACCCTCAGTCGGGAAGCTGCAGAATTCTTCAAATTGGTTAAAGGACTTGGAAAGAGCTTGCACACTCATGCGCCAGGCAGAGAGGCTGGAGAGGATGCAACAGGTGCTGGAGAGGAGAAGAAAGGAGGAGGAGAAGAAAGGAGGAGTGAAGGAGAAGCTCAGAGCAGGTAGATGAGCAATGATCCAGTCCATTGTCAGTAATAAGTTCATTCTGGACCAGAGTGTAAAAAAATGTTGACTTTTCTGCATCTGAACAGCAGGATGATAAAAACAAACCATTTTTCTTAAAAAGTTACTTCAACCACAATATGTTTAAGTATTTAAATATAAAAATAATTGTCTGTCCGAGGACCAGGTCACAGATGCTGATCTGGACCTTTGACATACAGTATTTAGTTGAAAACCCCTGCTTTAGAGGAACCAGGTTCTAGACATAAATAACGACGATGTAGGATTTAAAAAGAGCTACTTTCATAACATCTTTTGTATTGTTATTGAATAAGAAAAAAAATAACAGCATAATATTTAAGGAAGACATTAAACCTTTTAATGTGAAAAATGTTGTGCTTACAGTTATTTTTGTTTGTTGTAGTTTTTTAAATGTTTAAACTTATTAGACCCAGAAAAATGGTGCAACATTTAAACTGACTTCTGAAACAAATATAGTGCTGTTTGTACATGTAGCTATGCAACTATATATAAAAAATAATAATAATTTTCTGATCAAGCCACTCAATCTGTTTTAAAACCTGGGATCTATTTGTAAAAACAAACCTTGTATAGTCGCCTCAACTTCTCCTGCTTGTGGGGGCAGCATCCCAAGTAGAGGATCCCAGACTGTCCTCTCCCCCCACCTCCACCAGCTCCTCCAGCAGGACCCCAAGGCATTCCCAGGCCAGACTGGAGATGTAATTTCTCCAATGTGTCCTGGGTCAACCTGGGGGTCTCTTGCTGGCAGGATCTCCACTAAACTATGATCTATGGGTTGAGTTCCACAACATCTGTCATTCTGATGAAGACCCTCCTTCCTCCTAGAGACCCCTTTGCATTCTTTCTGGTCGGCAAACTTTTTCAGCCAATAAAATTAAAATTTCTGCATTGTCGGCTTTCTGACAACATGCACGCGCTTTGAGCAAACCTGTAGTGGTAGGGGGCGCTCTCGTACAGGATGCTCTGTGTCTCTCTGTACATTCTCTGCCATCATGGAGGACTCAGAGCTAATTTCTACTAAAAAGTTATCCATTCCCCGACTACTGAGGGATTTATTTTTATTTTTACACATTTCTCCGAATGGCAAGGCTTACCAAGAATACAAGTTTATTTTGGTCAAGAACTTCATTCAGGACCGAGTGTTTTCTTATTTCCGGGTTCAGCTTCAGAGCAGCTCACAGTTCCAGACCAACGTATCAGAAGCACAGCAGGGACAGACGGGTCAGACCCTCGTACAGTGTGAGAACATGATGTGTGAACTGTGAGTGACTGAACCCTACAATGTAATCGTAGTTTGAGCAGGAGTTGCACAGTTTATGCCCAGTTTACAGACCAAAGTCATGCGCCGTGTGCATGTGAGCGCACGCGTGTGTCGAGGTGTTTTGGGAGGAACCGTGGTACGTTGGATTCAGAAATTGCTCTCTTTCTAAAAAAACTCCACAGACGGCCTTTAAGTTATATTAATTAACTTATTTTAATTTCTAATTGTTTTAAGTTTTACTGTGTGTGTGTGTGTGTGTGTGTGTGTGCGCGCGTGCGTGTGTGTGTGTGTGTGTGTGTGTGTAAACCAATAAGTGTGTTATTGTTTTACTCTAAAAGTCCAACTGAGGACCAGGTTTGCAAATTAGCCTTTTTCTGTGAAAACTGTACAAAACAACGGTTGCATCTTTCTGGAATGAAACATTGTCTTCTTGTGCTGTTCTTGTTCTTTTTCAGTTAAACTAAACTAAACTATCTTATATGTTTCATAGGAATAAAGCTTTAAAACAGGAAGCAGCTGGAGTAAGGAGGTCATTAATCAGAAGTTAGAAACTCCAAATGCTTTTGAGGAACCACCAACACTTCTCCAGATAATATTTTTATAGATGTTTTTTCCTCTGTTTATACGTAGCTGATTATTATTATTCTGACAGATAGGTTGAACTATTCCCACCACACCATTAGTTGGTCAATGAAAACCTCCATAACTCACATGCACAAGAGTTTTTAGAAAATCTCCTTTTCGGAAAGTATTTTATCAAATTGTGAAACTAAACATTAACCTGGTGGTTGGTTATCTTTCATTTGTAATTCCATCCCTGATGTTACAAAAACTCCATTAATCACTTCTCCTAATGTAGGTCCTCTCTGATCCCTAATGACAGCTCAGATCATTATGTATTAGACATTAAAATAAGTCAGTCTTGCTTTTTGACAGGGTGTTGAGAGCAGGGTTCAGGCATGTTATGTTAAGTATAATTTAGTCTTAATGCACTGGTATTTGCAGGTGGTTTGAGGAACTTTGTGCATGTTAAACACTGGCTTTTCAGAGACAAGTGGCTAAATAATAAATTTATTTATTTTAAACAATTTATATGGAAAATGGTTTATATTAGTTTTTTTTTACATAAATGTTGGTTTGTGTAATTAATTTTAATTTAACATGGTTATGTTGATCCATAATCTAGAAGGTATATGGCTGCTTTGCAAACAGCAGCACATTGTAAAAAATATATATTTTTAGGAACATTTTGAAGAAAAATGGTTGTAAACCAGTAACCTTAGTGCCAGTGTTTTATTGTTAATTCACAAGACAATTTATTACAGTGTACATTAGGTCTTTATCCTTGGTCTGGTGCATGTGGCATGGGTTACACAACAGTGACAGCCCTCTGCTGTCACTTCCAGACTCCTCTACACACACATTCACCTCTTTGTGTAAGCACAATCATCTCTGCTGCCTTTCCACTTGGGTGAATGCCAGCTGGCATGTGTTGAAGTCAAGGACAAGAAAGGACAGAGGCTGAGAGAGAGAGAGGGAGGCGCAGCAAGGGGATGACAATAAGGAAGAAAAATGCCCACAAGGGGCCAACACTGAGGTGGATGAAGGAATGGACAAATAGAAAGTTGCAAGTAAATGTTGGAGGAAAATTAAAAAGCTCAATGACTAAGAGATAGGAAAAGCAAACCTTTTTGTCAAGATTAAAGTCCTTATAAAACAAGACACTTTTACTGACACATGGGGCACTTCTGAGGACACTGTTAGTGAGATAGGGCTGTTTTCTCAGAGAAGCATGTTACAGGGAAAGGCTTGTGAAGAAATGCTTCCAACTTTTTGAGATAAGGAGGAAAATGGTCAAGAAGGTACTCAAGAGCTAAATACATTTTTAATTTTAGGTTAAAAAAATGCAAAAACTGACAATATTTTTATGGACATAAAGTATTTGTTGAAAGAATCCAAAAACCTTTATAGATCTGAGACATAAAATGGGATATGTATGTTTGTCTCAATCCTTTACATATAATAATAATAATAATAATAATAATAATAATAATAATAGTTTTGTTTAAAAAATTTTACAAGTAAATAATCCTTAATTAATTAATTTTATTAAGTGACTATATATGATTTGTCTGTAGTAAAAAATAAACCCCGAAATGTGTTTAAAAGTATAACAGAAAAATGCTAACAAAAATTAACATTATTTAGTTAATTATTGAATAAATGCTGCTGTGGTTGGATGTCCATGGAAAGTGATAAGTTACCCGGTAAATAGTTAATACTGGTTTTCATCTTTCCTGGTCTTGAAAATAAATTCTGGTCCATCATCAGCAACAAGAACAGCATCTTTTAGTCAGGTTTACATATTAGAGCTCACAACTTTGGTAAAAGTCAGTGAGGCTTTGTGGTTCTATTTACCAGAAAACACAATTAAATGCAGAAAATATGTTATTAATAGACAGATATTTGGAATTGTATTTAACCTTGGCCATTAAAAAATGCATCCTGCACCCCCCTAAAATAATAAATAAGAACAAACATTTTCCTATATAAATATAGGAAAATGTTTTATTTGGTTTTCTTTTCAACAACGGAAGATTTGGTCCCATTACATGCTGACAGACACATTTAACCCCTAAACATGTGATGACATCACACTTTGATGATCATGTTTGACCTCTCAGTATCTGACAAAATCGATCAGAGATTCACAAAGTATGAACTTTGATCCAGATCCAAACCACACGGCAAAAGTAAAAGTAAAGCATTAACTTTTCCTGGTGCTTTTAGACATTTGGAGCTTACTGTAATTAACAAGCAGTGGGCTCAACAGTTAGCCCCTCCCCCACCTTAAAGCCCAAAGATAGGCAAGACAAGGAGAGAAACCCGAGTCCTCTGTCAGAAACCACAATGAAAAAGGCAATCGCTCATGTCACAGTGGCTTTATTAATGTGCAAAGAAAAGAAAGGAGGATTGAGTGGAGATATGAAACACCATTCAGTCAAAACACAGTCTAAGTTACTCCATCTGACAACCTCAGGTTGTTACCTGAGTTAATCTAATTGATTATTTGTGCTTCAATAAATAAACTGACTTTGTTTTCACACAAAGATAAATATGTTAAACAGAAGACAGTGACAACTAAATTCATCCATCATTTTTCTGTAATCACTTTAAGTTTATGTTTACTTATTTAGAGGATGCTTTTATCCAAAGTGCCATACAATAATGCACCTATCAGGTACGTTGTGATCTGTGGGGGAATCTGGAGGACACCCAGATGCATGGGGAGAACATGCTAACTCCACGCAGAAAGGCAGCAGCCAGGATTTGAACCTGCAACCTTCTTGCTGTGAGGTAATAGTGCTAACAACAGTACCACCATGCAGCACTTCATCCCCACTGATGGTCACAGGGAGCAGCGAGAGGCAGAGGACACACTGGACAGGTCGCCAGTCCATCGCTGGGCCACAAAGACATGAACAACTAGTCACACAGCCGCTCACACCTAGGGACAATTTCTAGCCACCAATAGACCTGACATGCATGTTTTTGTTCTGTGGGAGGAAGCCGAAGCCCCCGGAGAAAATCTACACATGCACAGGGTGAACATGGAAACTCTACGCAGACAGAAAGCAGAGCCGGGACGAAAACCCGCAACCTCTTTGCTGCGAGGCAACAGTGCACCACCAAGCAGTCCGACAACAAAATCATTAAGGTAGCAATTATAGTTAAGATACAAAAATCTGATGTGAACCATGTCTCTGCTGCCTATTGAAGAAAAACTGTTTAAATGTGCCTTCACTGTCAAATGAAGTTGATATTTGTTCTCATGTGACAAGAAAAACTATTTGATGTCTAAGAATAAAAAGTCATCAGATTAATCACATTTAGGTTTTATTCTTTGTAAGAAAAAATTGAGGGGCTTTGATTCACAGTCAAAACACTTGGAGGTGTTTTATTTGTAAATAGTAAGAAAACTAATAAAAATGAATTTCCTTATTACTAGTTGTAATGGACTTGATATCAGAATTGGACCTTTGAATAAAAACTTTGAGAAGCCCTGAGATAGTCATTCAGCTCCAGTAGGAGGTGGAGGACAGAGACAGAGACAGCTCCCATACAAAACAGCTGAGGTCAAGACCCATGCATGCAATATTTCTAGTCCTTTCTATAGTTTCCTCCAGTGAAAAATGGGTTTTGGCAATGAAATGTATGGTTTGAGTAACTATAGATATTTGGTAGTATATTTTACAGTATAGGGCTAGAGAGTAATACATGATTAGGGGTCATTTTCATTATTTATTGTTTGAACTTATGATCATGTCACATGGAACCTAACCATGTCCAACTTGTAGATGGTCTTCTAACCTTTACCCTAAACATGTGGATCAATAATTGTCTTTCTAATCTCTTGAGAACCTCTGTCCTCAGCTCTCTGTGGTTGATGATGGACACACCCTGATAACAAACAGCCCTGTCACTACTTCTCACCCTTTAAACCAGGGGTCTTCAACTAAATATGCCAAAGGTCCAGATCAGCATTCGCGACCTGGTCCTCGGTCCAGGGGCAGCGCCACCTTAACCTGCTTACACACACACACACACACACACACATATATATATATATATATATATATATATATATATATATATATATATATATATATATATATATATATATATATATATATATATATATATATATATATATGTGTGTGTGTGTGTGTGTGTGTGTGTGTGTGTGTGTGTGTGTGTGTGTGTATTTTTATATATAAATAATTATTTGGAGATAGATGGATGGATAGATAATTGTTTTTATTTATATTTAAATACTTAAACATATATTCTCTGAGCACAAGATCCCCATTAATTAGTTTGTGGTTGAAGTAAATTTTTGAGAAAAATGTTTTTTTTTCTTCTGCTGTTCAGATGCAGAAAAGTCGACATTATTTTGACACTCTGGTCCAGTTTTTGACCAGAATGAACTGATTACTGACAATGGCCTGGATCATTGCTCGTCTACCTGCTCTGAGCTTCTCCTCCTCTCCTCCTTTCTCCTCCTCTCCAGCACCTGTTGCGTCCTCAGCATCTCTGCCCGGTGCATGAGTGCGCGACCTCTTTCCAAGTCCTTTAACCAATTTGAAGAATTCTGCAGCGGGTGAGGGTGGCGCTCCCAGATCAGCCAAAAAATACATCCCTCCAGCTAAATTATCCGTTATTGTGTGTCTGTGTGTGCGTGTGAGAGCGTCTGCAGGTGTAATGACGCTGAGAGACGTCCGGTTCTCGCTCTGCGACCGCTGTGGCCTCATTTATAAAACTTATAAGATAAATATATATGTTTATAATTTGTTATATTTTATATAAAATTTATTTAAAAAAAAAACGGGTCGGAAAGGGAGTCACTTTCTCCGCAAACTTTAGGATTTATAAAAGAAAACGGAGAAATGATGTACTCTGCACACTTTGCATAAGCACGTTTTAGAGAAGGTTAAAAAAAACTTTTATTTTGGAGACGTCAGACTAAATAAAAGGCTTTCAGTCATTATAACGTGTTTTTAATGAGACAGGTCGGGGCAGGTTCTAAAAATAGACGCAGCGATGCGGAGCGGTTTAAACCCTGACCCGCGCATCACTAGTGTGCGTGGCGCCTTTCTGCAGCAGTAGATCTCTTTCTGAAGCTGCGGGAGGGGCTGCCCGACTGTGGTGTAGGGGGAGCTTAGCGAACTAAAGGAGTTGCCGTGGTGCGCCACTCGCTTGGCGCTCGGCTTCGCCTCCAGGACTCCGGTCCGGGACTGAGCTCCGAACCATGTACGCAGGGGGAGGGCGAGTTCCGCGGGTTCCGAGTGAGCGACGAACCTGCTCATTAGCGCTCGCGTGTCTCCTCGGACACACCTGCTCCTTAAGGACCAGGGACCGGGTCTGGATTTGCTGGGTCCAGACAGAGCCGGCTCTGGGTCCGGATCCGGACCGCGGTCCGCCTGTTAGTGACCCCTGCTTTAAACAGACAAACTGATTATTAGACTGAAGTAACCTGTAATGGAGGACCCACCTTAATTGCCAAATTATTTTCAACCTTTTCTAGATTCTAGATCATTTTTGGTCAAGGCCAGTGTCATTAGGTTTCAATGATTATTTTGTTGATTTAAAAGCAACGTCAAATTTTTATTTGTTGATTTTCAGTGAATGTTTATTATAACTTTAGTCAGTTTCATGTAATTTCAGTAACATTGGGTTTTTATTTCTCTAACAGAAGGGTACCAACAATTTTATCCACATCTGCTGGTTTGTCCTGTGATGCCACCTCGTGTGTGTGTGTGTGTGTGTGTGTGTGTGTGTGTGTGTGTGTTTGTGTGTGTGCTGTCAATCCATAACCTCAGGAGACTTAAAGTTTCTCTTGCATCTGCATGTGTCAGTATATGTGATTGGCTTCCACCACACTCCCTTCCCTTACACACACACACACACACACACACACACACACACACACACACACACATGCACGTGCGCACACACACATGTGCATGTACATGGATAGAGAGAGAGAACAACCGCTCAGTGAGGCAGGAAGGTACTGACACTGTGGGAATACAAGGAGCAGACAGTAATTAGGAGCCAGCCTACTGTACCAGAGGTACACACACACACACACACACACATACACACACACATGCATTTCAAATATATTTTGAGAGACACACGCAGATACACACAAAATGTAATTAGGTAGGGGCCTAATGCTCCAGTGGTGAACTGAACAAGCCTCTGAATACCCGCACAGGGAACGCCTGAAGACCATAATACGCAGGAAAGGAGGGTGAACTCTCACTCACTCACACACACACACACGCACACACACGCGCACACACACACACACACACACACACACACACACACACACACACACACACACTCACGTTAATTAAGTAGCAGCCCACTGGGTGTAAATGGAACAAGGCAGCGGATGGCCACAGCGGGAGTGTACTTGAACCAGCAGCAGTTAGGATTAACACTGGTCCACCTGCCAGAGCTCAACACCACCACAAGCCTAATCGCCACATTTATCCAACATCCTTTCTTAGCATTTAATGTTTCATCATAAACAGAATCCCACCTGTATCTTTGTTCAACTCTGCCTGCCTGAATCACATGTGATCTTGTCAACTTGATGAAAATTAGCAGATTTTCTTGAAATTCAAAGTTTTGTATGGAAAAAAAATAAAATTCAGCAGTGACTTCTAAATCACTGGAATCTATTCAATAAAAAAACAACTGTATTACAATTCTCTGTGTAAATGCACTAACTGTATGAGGCCTAGTGGACCTAAACGTCAGTGTTTAGATTAGATTCATCAGTCTGTTAATTTTCCCATTTCATATTGAAGGATTTTAGATGTTTATTAGTTTTTTACATATGATAAACTTAAAAACAATTCCAAAATAGTGTAGCATCATTCAATTAATCCACCTTTCTCCTGCATTATATGAAAACTTCCCCAATGCTGACCTATGATAAACCTTTGTTCCACCAGACTCTTTTCACTCTATCAGGAACTTTGCAGGCCTGGTGAACTAATGTCAACAGTCTCTGACCTCAGGTGGTAAGATAGCACCTCCTCATATCTTCAAGGGACTTGTAGAATTAAGTCTCCTCAGGAGTGCCATAAACATTCTTTTCCTGTGCTTTGAAGAAGCAGAATCAACATTCTTCATCCAGAGACCTGTCTTAACAACTGAAATCCCATTGATATCAGAATCCCCAAACAGGTTTGTCGTCTCTAGCCCCAGAGAAGACACCATGAAAAGTCTTTCAGATGCTAATGTTCAGTACTTTGTGACCACAGCCTCAAAAACTGAGGACAGACCATGAGGAACCAAAACTGCAGATAATGCTCACCCCTTTTGTTTCGCAGGAAAGTGAGAGACCCCCCCTACTACTCTCATCAAAAGAACTTTAACTTCTTAAATTCCAATGTCTATGTAATTGTTCTTATTGCTGTGTTTGAAATTCATTTACAGGCGATGTCAGTGTGTTTATCAGATCTGTGGTAAATTCATCAACTCAGGTTTAGACGTTAGACGTCTTTAGATTTAAGTTTTAATTCTATGTACAAGTTTTAAGTGAAGTTTGAATGTGTTTTTATGAATGTTTTCAGGGGAGAGTTTTATGCATTTTATTTGATGTTTTTAGGAAGACGTGTTAAAGACGATTATCTGTTTTTGTGGTAAAACAGATAATAAAGTTATAACAATTTGTGTTGCTAAAATAACTGGAGTTTCACTTTTCCCTTATTTGCTCACTCTTCAGAAGGCCTTTTTAAGTTCATACTGATAAAACTGGTAATATGTCAATTCAAACTATAAGTTCACCGGATTTGTTATGATAAGAGTATTGAATGTGGTGCGGTTCTTTTGTTTTAATGACAAATTAAGGTTGAAGGATGTGTGACTTGTAAAACTGACTTTAGGGACCTTTCAGAGTGAGAGAAAATTAAACTTATTTTCCTTGTAGTAATTCGACTCACGTCCCCTCTTCAAGACATTAGAACCTCCTCTTAAGATAATTATTCACGCCTACAGGACTTCCCAAAATTAGTTAAGAAGATGTTATTGGTCATCCTAAAAAGACCCCTTTTTAGGATAAAAGCCCCTTTTTCAGGAGCCCTGATCGAGTTGAGTTTTAGTTTAAGTTAATTTGAGTTTAGTTCTGTTCACTTCTAGTTTAGTTTTAGTTTCAAGTTTTCCGTTTTACTTTTACTTTTCGGTCGTTTCAGAAACAGCTGCTTGGACCTTTGCTGACCTCCTGCACAAACTCCTGTTCCTCCTCTGATCAGCATCAGGCCTCAGCAAAACCTTTTTTTAGTGCGGCGTTTTATTTTAATCTTGCAGTACCTTTAAAAGAAACTCAGTTTCTTCATTTTTACAGTATTTTTGCGACGTTAGTTCAAATCAGTTTAGACGTCGATTTAGGAAATCCAACTCCATCTGCCTTTGGGGTTAAAATAGTTCAGTTTTCTGAAGAGTTCTGGTTTTGCTGGCCGAAACCCCAACTCCCAAACCGAGCAGCCACAGCCTTGTTCCCGACGACATCAGTGACCTCCGGAGGGGAAGTCTGATGTCAACCTGACTTCGAACCCATCGGGTCGACAACTCGAGGGACTCGCAGAAAGAACACTGTCCGTCCATCGTAACCTCATTTCCCCGTTGGGACGACAGCTTTCGCATCCATTCGGCACTGAAGGTTGGTCTTACGTGAACTTTCATGTGGCTGTGACATTAAGAATGATGCATCATTTGATATCTGAACTCTTTTAAACCCAAACCCTTTCCATAAACCTTCCAAATTACAGCAGTCAAAATAACCCCCTTTTTACTCATACATCTCACTCTGCAAGCTCCGTTATCATATCTTAATATTTTAACTATTGGTGTATTCAATATTTCACTTAAACTTCCAGTTAATTCCTCTCACTGTCATAATTATCAAGATGGTTAAAATCACCTGTGTTCATGCATGATTCTGTTATTTGACAAGGTTGCAAACTGTTGATTTGACTGGTTGTTAATAAATATACCCTCTTAGTAATACGTAGTTGTGATGTTTTGAATTGAATGGTGTTAAACTTCATAAATCAAGAATTCACTCATTCAGATTTGTCAGACTGATTTAACACAACAGAAAGGTTTCTCAGGTTATCCTAAAACCTGGGTGGTGCCCCGAGGTTTATTATTAGCATTATTAATAATAATATCACTATTGTTGTTAATAATCCTAATAATATATATTTTATAATTAACATTGTAGGAATTTTCTCCCTACAATAGATATCTGTTATTATATGAATTAAAGTTTAACTTATTGACTTTATGTCTCCTTCAAAAGACTCTGTTCAAAGGTTTAAGGTCTGAGGGTGAAAACTCCTGTAAGGCCATTAGGTTGGGTTACTGTATGAATTTAGGCAGAAAGAATAACACGATATTGTTATTCTAGCTGCCTCAGAAAAGGTTTGTAGAATTAATTTTGTGAGTTTCTTTTAAGGAATGAATAAACAACATAAAGAAGTTATAATAATCTAAAATTACCCATATAAAATCAATCATTCATAGATTTTATATAATAATGTGAAAAGGATAAAGATATTTGCTGGCAAATTCACAACTAAAGAGGAACAAATGTTCGTTCTAGTTGAGAGTGAAAGACTCATAATACGTTAAAAATATATGATTTTGAAAGGTGTAAACAAGACTAGTTCTTTTGTAAAGACGTGTGCATGTGTATAATTTTGTGTAGTGTTTCAGTGGTTTGTGGTAAGACTCAAGGGTGTAGCCAGGAAAATTCCAAAATTGTTTCAACGACGAGCAACAAAAAAGCTAAATCAAGAACAAGGCATGAGAAAACCCCAACATACAGGCAGAGAGTCTTGGGGCTAACAGAAAGCCCACCCCAGCCCTCCGCCTCTCACCTGGAGCAACTCCAGCATAAAAGAGAGTCCAGCCCCTCTCAAGGACTCGGGTTCCAGAGCCTGTACTATGTGTTGAGGTGAGCCCGACTATATCTAGCCGGTTTTGCTCAGCCTCTTCCACAAGCTCCTGCTCCTTCCCCACCAGAGAGGTGACGTTCCATGTCCCAACAGCCAGTTTTCATGTCCAGGGATCAAACAGCCAAAGCTTCCGACTTGGTCTGCCACCCAATCCACATTGCACCCTTTATGTTCCTCCTGCGGGTGGTGGGTCCTCAGGTGGATGAGCCCATGTATCCAGTTTGGGCTGGGCCTGGTCGGGCCCCATGGACAAAAGTCTGGCCACCAGGTACTCGCTCATGGGCCCCAACCTCAGGCCTGGCTCCAGGGTGGGACCCCACTAATCCTCCGGGCCAGGTACTCTGGCTCTTTGATCTAACCTCCAAGAAGAGTCTTCTGAACCGTACTTTGTCTCACCCCTCACCTAGGACCCATTTCACATGGGAGACCCTACCAGGGGCACAAGTGCCTCAGACAGCATAGCTCCTAGGATCATTAGGGCACTCAAACTCCTCCACCACAATAAGGTGGCAGTTCAAGGAGGTACACTTTGGGTACACTTAGGAAAAGAGGAGGCACAACCATGGAAGAGATTAGATGGAGAACATTGAGTACCAGAGTCATTTCAGAGTTGGCATTTTTCCAAGCAAGAAGGAAAACATTGAGAAGGTTAAAACCACAATCTATCTGGAGAAATCAGGTAACAAACAAACGCAAGCAAGGAATCCAGGTAGCAAACAAGAACCTGTTAGATTATCAGTGCTGATCTCATGACTAGTGTCCCTGTTCGTCTTTTGGTCACACAAAACAAATCTTTGTTCAACAGACTCCATCATGCTTTGGGTCCATATTTAATAACTGAAACTTACAAACATTCCTATGCAGAGTCTATATTTTGTTTTAAAATAAACAGATGAGAACATTTCAAGAATATTTTTACCATCTTAGAATTCACAACATATTACTTTACACTGAGTAGACATTTAACCACTGCAGTCTCAGATGTTTTGCAGACGATAAGATGTTTTTTTTATGTATTTAGGTTTTCTTTCATTTCTTTCAAAGTAATTTACAATCTATGTGCGTGCTGAGACAAAAATAGTGAAATTGAGAAGGATATGATGACAAAATAGGTCAAGCAAATCTGCTAGAGACAATGTAAATGCAAGAAATTACTATAAAGAAACATATTGCTGCTTAGAGTGCTCTTACCCAATTTATTTTGCATATCTGGGTCCAGGTCAGGGAGGCAGCAGCGCAAACAGGGAAGCCCAGACTATTCTCTTTCTACAGCCACTTCCAACAGGTGACAACAAGCCAGGAGCATAATCTTCTTTTATGGTTTTAGTATTACAGTAGTCCCGCTGATGCTTTTCTTTCATCTCTATCTGTACTACTTTGCCAAAAATCGTGCTTCTTTAGGGAAAAATAAGAACTAATTTCCTCTCAAATCAGAAACCTGCTAAACTTGCTTTCCATAAAATATCAATGTTGTGTCTCTTCTTATGTCGTCTTCTCCAGCTTATCAAAGTCTGGGTCAGAAGGGCAGCAGTAGACTCCAGACTATCCACTCCCCAGACACATCATTCAGCTTATCTGGGAGACTCCAAGGCATTTCCCAGATAGTCTAGGTATAATCCTACAGTGTGTCCTGGGTTCTCCAGGTGAGATCTTTAACAGATTCCCACTTCAGCTGGCTCCTCTTGACATGGAGGGGCAGTGGTGGTATCCCTCCTGGATGTCCAAGCTCCTCACCCTATCTCTAAGGATGAGGCCCCGGACATCCTGCAGAGCCAACTCATTCTGGTTGCCTGTATGGATGATTTTGTTCTTTTGGTCGATATCCAAAGCGGACCATAGGTGAAGGTTGGAATGTAGATGGCCCAGTAAATCAAGAGCCTTGCCTTTTGGCTTTGTTCCTTCTTCACCCTGTCAGACAAGAGACACCCTCATCACCAAAGACGAAGGTGGTCTTGGTCCATTTCTTGCTCCATTCTACCATCACTCAAGAACAAGGCACCAAGATATTTGGACTCCTTCACTTGTGCCAGAGACAAACTCCCAACCTGGAGGAAACATTCCACTTTTTTCCAGTTGTCATTGACTAACAGTAAATCTAGTCCCTGGTTTTTATCTGCTTTGCAACGTTCAATTGTACATTTGTTATATTTCAAAATTTTATAAGCTCTTTTCATACATGCATGATCAACATGTGTGATCACCCACAGTGGTGATCTGAAACCGTCAACACAGAATGGTGTCTGAAAACTCCACCTTGGGGTGTAGTGACAGAATCAAAATGCTCGTGGCATGAGAGGGTGAGCCAGAGTCACAATGACATAATGAATACATATAGTCTGTGCAGCTGGCAGCTGTGGGATTTAAATATGTAAACAACCAGGGAGAAAATCATTTCGAAGAACCTGATGCAGGTAACCTGCTGAGGAAGATGCAAAACAACCCTGCTTGTGTATTAAGAACATAAATCATTTATTCTATATTTTATTAATGTTTGTTGCTTTTTTACTTTAAAAGGTGTGTGTTCACCTGCAGATTGTAATGCTCTTAACTAACTTCTAATAGACATGCTTTTTGTGCAGATGGTGGTGTGACGTTGACTAATGCAATGCTGGTTTTGACATGTTGCTGTTAATCGATTAGCCCTGCAGCTTGGCAGCATGAGTGAACACACGTGCACGCACACTCCAACTCCTGCCATGAAATCAGATGTGTAGGGAGTTAGACTCTGGAAATAGGAAGGAGGCAAAAAATAAAAAGGATATTACAACTAACACACACACAGAGTGTTTATCTCTTCTGAAATCAATGAATCTGATATCTGCAGGATACGTCCTAAAGTAAATACTGCAGGAAAGTATTTTCACAACAATGTAATTGTTCACCTTTCAATGGGGAGGAGAAAATGAAATAAGTTGGATTTGCTTACAGTGTTTTTATTGACTGTACTAGTTTATTAGTACACAAACACAAAAACCCACTTTTATTTTGGGTTTTTCTACCCAAACCTTGCACATATGTTAACCTTCATAGTGTATCTTGTTGGTTATCAGAGTTTTATTCAGAAAGTTCTAATGATTCTGTGCCTGTTGAAGCTGTGTTAACACACAAATCCACAACAAGGAGATGCTTAATTATTTTACTACTACTCTTATCAGGGAATGTTC
This sequence comes from Callopanchax toddi, assembly GCA_006937965.1. Classification (NCBI taxonomy): domain Eukaryota; kingdom Metazoa; phylum Chordata; class Actinopteri; order Cyprinodontiformes; family Nothobranchiidae; genus Callopanchax; species Callopanchax toddi. The sequence goes on from SSNR01000337.1 coordinate 212,099, forward strand.
AGCCTAACCCAGGACCCGACTTTAAACTGTTTAAAAACTCTGGATGACTTTAAAGCTAGGTCTGGTCTTGGTGGAATTCATATTAACGTCAGAAGTCTACTCCCTGAGATGGATCAAGTAAGAATCTGGGCAAATTCAACTGATACTGATATTCTGGTTCTGACAGAGACTTGGCTAAACAAATCAATCCCAGACAATCACATTACAATCAATGGTTACAATGTTTTTCACTGTGACAGGCCAAAGAGAGGTGGAGGAGTGACCGTCTATATCAAAAATAAGTTTCACGCCACTGTCCTGAAATCTGTATCTCTCCCCAAACAATTTGAATTTCTTGCTCTAAAGCTGGAACTGCTAAAGGGAAACTTCATCACAGAGGTTGGTTGTTACAGACCTCCATCAGCAAGTATTCAATCTGTACCCTCACTACATGAACTTCTGTCATCATTAGATTTTAATGAAATGTTGCTTACTGGAGATTTGAACTTGGACAGGTTGTCATCTAATTCTGATGTTTTCAAATCTACCTGTGATTCGTTCAACCTTACACAATTAATCAATACCCCAACTCGTCCAAATTCTAAATTCCCAGAAAAATCTTCCCTTCTTCAAATGCTCCTCATAAATTCTCAGATGTTGGTGTTTTTGCTAATGATCAGATTGACCATTGTGACATTGGAATTAACAGACAAGCTAAACTTCCCAAACCAAAACAGCAAACGAGATCTAAGACATTTCTGTAATCAAGGATTTCCCCATGATTTATGAGGCATTGACTGGAGCAGAATTTACCTTATTAATGATACAGAGTTAGCATGACTTTCTTTTATGATGCTTTTATTCAGATTGTAAATAAACATGCTCCATTCCGTAAACTCTGTGTAAAATGTCGAAATAATACATGGTTTACTCCCCAGTTGTCCAGTCTCATGAAGGAAAGGGATGCTATTTGGGCAAAAGCCAGAAAATCTAAACTGGAATCTGATTGGTTGTTATTCAGACAACTTTGAAATCGTTTTACTTCCCTTTTTAAAAAAAAAAAGAAGCCAAATCTGATTTCTATCTCGCTAAATCCACTAATAACTTGAATAATCCCAAACAATTCTGGAAAGTAATAAAATCTGCTTATGGCAGTGCAGAAACAAACAAGATCCCTACCTGTGTTGTGAAGGATACTCATTTAATAACAGATAAATCAGATATTCTTTGTTTCATCTGGGTATCTCTTTGAGTCATTAAAGCCTCATCCACAAGGTGCTCGTAAACATGAGCCCAACACTTCACCTTCTCCCCGAAATTCTTCTTCTTCTGCTCAATCTTTCAACTTCATCCCATTTGTTGTCTCAGAGGTCCACAGTGCTCTGAAACATTAGACCCAAACAAATCAGCAGGTCCTGGCAGACTTGATCCTTTCTTTCTGAAGTCTGCCGCAGACTTATAGAAGAACCACTGACTCATATTATTAATCTTACCCTATCCACTAATGTCATTCCTAACATTTGGAAATCTGCTTTTGTCTTCCCTCTGCTGAAAGGAGGGAACCCCTCAATTGTCAATAATTACAGGCCAGGTATGTGGACAACTAAAAGATTTCTAGGAGTCAAACAGTATTTTATCACCACAACAATCAGGCTTTTGTAAACAGCATAGTACTATTGATGCAGCTACAAAAGTAGTAAATTATATTATTGTTGCCATTGACAGTAAAAAGTACTGTGCTGAATTATTTCTGTACCTATCAAAGGCTTTTGATTCTGTGGATCACGTCACCTTGTTAAATCGACTTCGTAACATCGGTCTATCTGACTGTGCTGTTACTTGGTTCACTAATTACTTGTCAACTAGAACACAATGTGTTCAGCTTCCCGGCTCCTTTTCATCTTCCCTTCCGGTAATGAAAGGTGTACCCCAGGGCTCCATACTTGGACCTCTTCTTTTCACCATTTATATCAATAATATTTGTGATCATGTAACAGATGCTACTCTTCATTTGTATGCAGATGATACTGTTATTTACTGTTCATCATACTCAAACTCTGGAATTCCTACAGGCAGCTTTTAATGTGGTGCAGTCTCATTTAACCAATCTAAAACTGCTACTAAATGCTGAAAAATCCAAACTCATGTTATTCTCAAATGGTAAAAAAAAATCACACCCAACCTTCCAAAAATGTCCAATGTCTATGGGGTTCCTATTGAAATGGTCACATCCTATAAAGACTTGGGAGTCATAATCGATCAGAACCTTTCATTTCAGTTCCATCTAGAAAACCTCATCAAAAAGCTGAAGCTTAAACTAGGTTTCTTTTACAGAAATAAATTATGTTTTTCTCCGAAGGCAAGGAAACACTTAATCTCTGCAACCTTTCTACCTTTACTAGATTATGCTGATTCTGTCTATATGACTGCAGCTGATAAATGGCTGAAAAAAACTGGACCCAGTGTACCACAGTGCACTAAGTTTTATCACTTATCGTGTTCATCACTGCTCTCTGTATGCTGCTGCCTCTTTACCCTCTCTGTATGCTTGCAGACTCACTCACTGGATGTCTTTTGTCTACAAGTCCCTCCTTGGTTTGACTTCTTTTTATCTGTGTACGTATTTACAAAATGGTCAAAACCGTCATGGTCTTTGCTCTAGTGCTGCTCTCCAAGTGTCGATCCCCAGACCTAAAACTGAATTGGGTAAAAGAGCTTGTCATTATGCCGTTCCCTTTTTTTGGAAGAGCCTACAAAAGGAATAACAATGTCAAAACTCCTCTCATTAGGTGAATTTAAGTCACTTTTAAAGGACAGTAAAAATGGTTCTCTGGGAGAATGTAGCTGCTTTACTCACTGAATCTGATTAACTTTGGTATTTTTTAAATTATTTTGTTTCATTCTGTATATTTTGCTTTTGCTGTATTATATGTCTGTGCAAAATTCTTTGTATTGTTTTCACGCTGCCTTCTTGGACCAGGTCACTCTTGAAAATGAGATTAACTATCTCAATGAGACTTTACCTGGTAAAATAAAGCATATATTTATTTTCAACAGGTTTAAAAAAGAACATGTGATGCCTTTAAAATGTTTGTTGCACCTGATGAGAAAAGTGAACTTTAATAAAAAAAAAACAGATTTTACAGCATCAAACTTTAGTATTTATTTGTGTTGTACTGTGTGTACAGTATAAATACATACATATAGTGCTGTATGTGTATGTTCATAGGAGAAGCAGTTATTTAATGGGAGCATAGGTAATGAATCATTTTGTAAACATAAATAAATTGATAATCACTAACTGCTTCAGGAAAAGAAGGTAGAAGCTGCAAAAAGCTACAAACACCAAAATACATTAGGCTGGAACCACAACCAGAGTCTTAACCAAGGGGGGACAACAGAACCGGTCTGCTTTCCCTGAACAACTGGAAGTTTTCTCCTTTTAAAGCCGTCCTGATGGCAGATGGAAGACAGCTGCACCACTCCTCGGCGTGTCGCTATCCAACATGCCGGAGCAGACGAGAGCTGCGCTGGTGCTGGAGGGCGGCAGTCAGCGGCACTGGCGCTGTCCGAGGTGCTGAACCCAAACGAGATTATGGGGGACCGTAATAATCTGAATCAGACTTACAGGAAACGATGTAGAACACGGATGACAGGATGAGAGACAGATTTACTTAAATCCCAATTGTTTATATTATTTCTTTGTGCCATTTGTGTGTTTGTTCTGCTATCTGGTACAGAGAATGATGCATGGCTCTCATCTTCAAACTGATAGTCTGATAAGAAGGAAACACAAACAACCTTTGGTTCAGAACAGATATAGATGCTTGACAATTCTGTAATAATCTCTCACACAAAAATATGCTATCACTGTGTGTGCGTGCGTGTGTGTGTGTGTGTGTGTGTGTGTGTGTGTGTGTGTGTGTGTGTGTGTGTGTGTGTGTGTGTGTGTTTTCACTCACACTATTAAAGAGAGGCAGAGAACAAAAAGGCAAGTTAAATTTCAAACGGGAGCCTTGATGCTGATATCATTTAATAACATCATATCTCTCTCCTGGAGAGAGGGGGAGTCAAACAGCATCCTACCTCAACCAGTGGTTTCAGGTGGTGTGAGTGTGTGTACACTCTGAAAACAAATCAACCCCAGAAATAGAGGCAAAAAAATGAAATTAGGGTCATAAATTATAAGAAAATAATCTTCTGAACTGCTGCAACAGAAACACAGTGGAGATGGGAAGGACCCCGTGCCTGTTTATGAAGATCATATAGATACCTTACAGATTGGTTATATTACATTTTATAATGGCAAATTTTTACTACAGTGATTTATCAACATAAATATTTCCAGCGGTTAGATTACATTGATCATTATGACAAACAATTTATATAAGTAGTGTCAGTGTGCGATTTGTGAAAAAAGCAGGGAGGGGCGTTCTCTTATGGCACGAGAGGTCCAGTCCAGGGGTGGCTGGGTGTGGGGGGGTGACGGTCTGGGTAAGAGTGAGGTCTTCGGTCTAGGGTGGGGGTGGGGTGGGGGATCTCCAAACCCAGTGTCTCAGACAAATCACCTCCCCCTAGACTGAGGTCCTCGCGATGCACTCCAGGCCTGGAGCATGTTGTTCCGGTCGACCAGGGACTGTAGTGCTTCACCTCCTCTTATTATTTATTTTCTTTCCTATTAAATCTCTTATACTGTATATTCAAACAAATAAATTAATAAATAAAAATAAAAACACATGTTTCTATTAAAGCTGCACTCAGCAGGTTGGTAAACAAGCTAGGTATCACTAGCTTCTTTACACAAACACGTCTCAGAGCACTGACCCCTCCTGTCGGGTGAAATCCGTAGGCCAGCCTTTCCATGACATGGGACCCTGCATTGCCACAGTAACAAAACAGAACTATCGTTTGGTCCGAACGTTAGGATTGGCTGAAGTTTTTAGAGAACACTTTATTGATTTCTTTCGTGTTTTTTTTTTATCTCCACAATATATTTATAGTTATACTATGTTAGCGTGTTGTTAAGAGGCAATAAAAAAAAAACGTTAAAAGCTACATTGTTTACCAAATTTGCGAGTGCAGCTTTAAGTAAAATGGTAAATGGCCTGTATTTATACAGCACTTTCTAGAGTGTCCCCAAAGCACAGTACAACACAAACAGTCCCATGCACACACATTCACACACTGGTGGAGATCAGCTACATCATAGCCTCAGCTGTCCTGGTTGATTCAGATGTTTTACTCTACTGTTGTAGAGTAAATCTGTTCTGATATAGTAGAGCAGTCTGCCCCAACATCCTGTAAACTGCCAGAACAGAAAAGTTCCTCACCATTTAACTTAAAATGTATGTTGTTGGTCTGTGGGAGGAAACGAGTATCCATAGATAACCCATGCATGCAAAGAGAACATGCAAACTCCACTGAGTGTCCGAGCTGGGGATGGAGCCCAGAATGTTCCTTCTGAAATGCACCGGTACTACCAGCTGTGTCACCATACAGCTAAATCTTTAGTCTGATTACAAAAATCACTTTGATTTAGGAAAGTGTATTAAGACGCTGGATCAATATCTTACATGTGCTCTGGGTTAAAATTAATACAAATATTTCAAAAAATTTTATATTCAACAGAAACCATTTAAAAGATACAGACTGTCAGAAAACAGATACAGTATCTTATTTTTCTCCCTGTTTGGCTGATTACTGCAGAGACATGATGCTTACTGATACTTCAGAAGTAAAAGGTTCAAAAACCCTCATCAAAGTCAGTTTAGCTTGAGCTTTTTTTCCCTCAAAAACATTGAAAAATCAATTAGTAAGTGTGAAGATCAAACAATGTGAGTGACAGGCAGGCAGCAACAAATTAATCAGCATCCTGAGGGACGAGTGGCTTTAAAATGAACTTTCTTTGCTCACAGCCTCAAAGGAACGACTGTTTTACTTAATCTTCACTGTTATGATACAACAGCAAATCTTTAACGCTGTGGTTAGACAACAGCTGCAATTAGCTGAGCAGCAGCTTGTGTTTGGCTTCAAAAGGAAGACATGAAACAACAAACAGAGGCTTGAGATGGACAGAGGCAGGAGGAAAATCAGATGAAAGAAGGAACTGGGTAGGAAGAAGAATCGTTTGTACTGAAGATGGAAAAGAGTTTCACAGTGAGATTTTTTCATTACACTCTACAGTCATTCATTTACTACTTTACTTACTACTGTACTAATACTTCAATCCATAAACATGACAGATATTGATATAGCAGCTGCTGACTAAAGCTTCTTATCAACAATAGATATATAATAATATACTGTATAATATCAACATTCTTAACAATAGATGGAACACTTGACACTTTGCTCCTGAGCAGTGTTCAAAGAAATCAGCCTCTATGGTTGCAACAGAGACAAATATGAATGTTGTAGTGTTACAAAAAAAGATCAAATACCGTAAGAACCCTGGTTTTTTATGTAGCATTTAGGTGCATAAACATCACACTAAAGGTATAAAATATAATGATATTGTTACCATTCGCTTATCAACATTACATGAAAATACAGTCACTTTTACCAGACTGTCCCTTCAGCCTGCTGCAAAGTAGATAAACAACCCAAGATGTGATCAAAGGCTTCATCTGAACGTATGAAGTCACCCTGCTGAATCTCAGGGTAATGCACAATTTTATATGATAGTTATTTTGTTTTTATGTAACTATGCATTACTGATGGATAGATGAGATTCTTTATTAAGTGAACAAACCTAGATTAGTTTATGTTAATCTCTTTTAACACATGGGTCAGACTGTTACTACTGGACTTTTTTTTAGACTACACATTTTTATCCTATCAGCAGATGGCCTGTTGCGTTGAGGTGTGGTTTCCACATCTCGTTGTCTCTCGTTTATCTGGCTTTGGGTCCTGGGGGCTGCAGCCCTGGTAAGGAAGCCCAGACAGTCCTCTCCCCAGACACCTTCACCAGCTCCTCCAGGGGGACCCCAAGATGTTCACGTGCCAGACTAGAGACATAATCCCTCCAGCGTGTCCTGGGTCTGCCTGGGGGTCTCTGATCAGCAGGACATGACTGAAACACCTTAGCTCGCTCTTCTCAACATGGAGGTATAATGGCATTAATCCAAGTCCTTCCTACATGTTGAAGCTGCTCACCTCATCTCTAAGGTTGAGTCAGGCCACACAGCAAAGGACATTCATTTTTGCCGTCTCTATTTGTGATTAGGGCCGTGCGATATGACGATTTTAGACCGTTTAACGATCTACGTGTTTAACGATCTGTCATTTTTGGGAGATCGTTTTATCATGATTCATCCATTTTTCCCACCGGCCGTGAAAGCCTCACGAAACAGCCGTGAAATGTAATACGCAGCGGAGAAACGAAGGACATTATCACACCTTTGTTTGACGTTAAACCAATCAGAGTGATTCATGGTGATATTAGCCCGCCCCCCTTCACGTGTGTACAACCTAACAATAACAAATATGGCGGCGGCCGAGAGCGAACATGAGGATTTGGTTCCGAAGAGAAACTCGTCCTCCATTATATGGAACTGCTTTGGCTTTTCACCAGACGACAAAGAGCAAATTAAAATCATTTGCAAGGAGAGCGTCAAGGCAAGTGATGGCAACACCTCAAGAGCAGCTAAAGCTAAAAGCCAGTGCTTCTGTAGTGTTATAAACTCTATTTTTATGGTTTATAATTGGCACATACTTCTGTAAATTCACTACCAGGTTTGGTAAGTTTTACACAGAGGAAACCCTCTGATACTATCACCTTTTTAGTGTTTACAGGGATATCTAGGTTCGATTCTGATGTTACAGTGAGTAGATTATGCATTTAATATTGACCATAGAAATCTGAGTCATGGAAATAGACTTCATTATTTTATTAAGAAACATACGACAAATATCACAGATAAGAAAGAGGTAGTTAGCAGGTTTAAGCAGCATTAAGTCATTCACGATGGTAAGGTGTTTTGAATTGAATCTTAAATAAGTTTTAGCAATCTGAGTCTCATGAGGTTTTAGGAGACTAGGGATTTACTTAATTTAGATTAAGGATTCTGATTAAGGGGCACTAGTTATGGATGGAATTAGTAACTAGTTTGAGTGAGCTAATGTTGTTAGCTTTTATCAAGAGGCCTTTAAGCTTTACCAGAGTCGTGGTCACTTAACTGCGTTCCTTAGATCGTCACCGCTTGGAGGTCGGATGAGACGGTGGAGGTGGGGTCCCCCCTTTGTCCGGATCAGACGGCAACGGGGGTCGAGGACCGCCGGAGGCCACAGGTGTCGTCCGTGGATACGAAGTTAGATGACTCATCTCTGGCAGGGAGCGTCTAGGGCTGGCATTCCCATCACAGAGCGTCAGACTGAAGGTGTCTGACCTCAGAGGGAAGCTGGTTCCATCGGCTCAGACGGGCTGAGGTACCGTCTCAGGGGGAGCCGGCAACTAGCGTCAGCTGTGTAGGAGTTGACAGCTGAGAGGAGGTCTGGTCAGCGTCAGACCAGAACAGCTCTCCTCTTCTCTAGTTCTCTCATTGAACAGAACTGAACTGAACTGAAGCTTCCGGGGTCGGAAGTTAAGGGAATCTAAAAGGGGACGTGGCCCAATGAGATTTATTAATGTCACGTGACTCAGACTGCTAACTCTTATTGGTTGTAGTAATGAGTGACGTGGTTGTCATAACCCTTTAGCAGTATGTATGTGAAATAATACTGAAGCAGATCAACATTCATTAATGCTGGAAGAAAATGCATTAATCATTTAAGACATTTCTGTAACAGATTAAAGTGTCATTTTAGAAGAGACACCAAGAGTCTTTATTATTATTATTATTATTAATAAATAGAGTCCGGTGGAAATCTTCCGATACGACCGTGACCCTGGAGGAATGTTGATTCAGGTTAAACCATAATAACAGAGTCATTTTATTCCAAGGTATTGGGAAAAAAGATGGTTATTATTTGTGATGATCTTGAGGTCAAAGGTCAGAGGTAGTAACGCATTTGGGTTCGTTACACTTCCAAGCAGTAAACGCTAACAGAGGCATCACAAAACTCACTCCCTACGGCAGAGAGAGCAACGATGGAACAGCGTGACTGATGCGGTAACGTTCCACTTAGTTAAACACTTGTGTCCTGAGCGTAAAAGTGTTGGATCCGCACTACGAGTTGCCCAGCTGCAAGTTTTTTTTGAACACCGCGATCCCGCGCATGTACGCTGAATGCAGAGAAAGTTGCATTAAATATTAAGAATGTGGAGTTCTTTGCTTCCACAAGCGATCTCTGGTCCAGTAGTCACACATCTGAGTCGTATTTGAGTGTCACCATTCATTTTGTCAACAACTGGGAGCTGCAAAGTGCAACACTGCAAACAACCTTTCTGGAGGACCACACAGGAGAGCACATGATCGCAGCAGGACTGAGAGAGGTTCTAGAAATGTGGAGCCCAGAAGAAGAAAACATGACCTCTATGACTCTAACATGGTGAAGGCTCTGGATCTGAAGGGCTGGACACACAGCCATGCTTTGGCCACAGATTACATCTTACGAGTGGTGAGTTTATATAATAATCACAATTAAAATCAGTTATTTCATATTTTAAAAGGTTTTAATGTGTAAATATAAGCCTAACATGTAAATGTTTACATGTTGCACTGGTGATTGTTCTTAATTTTAATAAATATGTTTATTTATTCAATGTTTCTCTTTTTTAATATGTCATTTTAGTTATGCTGATAATTTTTTTTAAATCATGATAAAATCGAGATCGTGATAATACAATTTAAAAATTGTGATATTCTATTTTTGCCATATCGCCCAGCCCTATTTGTGATCACCCAAAGCTCACAAACGTAGACGAGGGTTGGAAAGAAGAGTGACCAGTAAATCAAGAACTTCTGTCTCTGACTCAACTCCTTCTTTACCACAGTAGGCTGATTCAGCGTCCACATCAATACAGATTGATACTGATCTGCCTGTCGATTACTTTCACCTTTCTGAGAACATTTACTGCCAGCAAGGCGTTAGAACCATGATAAAATATAGACATTTTGATGCAGCAGTCTAAAAACACCCATCAGTCATGATTATCTGACAGATATTAAAGCTTAAGTTATTTCCCTACCATTTTTATGTGTTTACCTGCCTTACAGTTGCCAAAAAAGAAATAAAAAGAAAGCTTCACTTTAGCATTTTCCTTTTAACAATCTATTGATCCATATGTTTTCTTTCTTTTTATCTTTCACTCTTAAAATCTTGTTTGGGCTAACCTGCACTCTGAACTGGTCACCAGTCCATTACAGGTCCAAAGCAGAACCAGGGGAGACAATCAGCCCTTTCTACACACACAATAACTACCAAGGCCATGTGAATTGAACACACATGTGTTTAGACTGTAGGAGGAAACCAGAGAAGCCAGAAATACATTCATTCAGAGGGAACATGCAAACTCCTTAAGAACACCTCTCTGTCTCTAATAAATGACTCAAATGTATTTGATCTGTGATTTTTGGATTAAAAACAGCAGTGCAAAAAATGTGACTCACCAACATTTAATCCTAATAGTAATAATGTATACTTCAGGGGAATTGTTTCTCTGCTTTTGACCCATCCTCATGTTTGAGGAGCAGTGGGCTGCCAATCTGGATGGGACCCAGGGGACAAATGGGGGTTCTGTATCTTACCCAAGCATATATACTTTGACACATGGCTGGACTGGGTTTGAGCCCAGGTCTCCCACATGAAGGGCAGCCTCTCGTCCCCTAAGCCACTGCTTCTTAACCTTTACTTCCCCAAAAGAAGGCAGCACCATTCGATACAGAAGGGAGTGATTTAATACAGCTCCACTCTGCTGGCTAACTAGTTTTATTGTGAAAGAATTTGGACTCCAAAAGGAAATGCTAACTATGCTAAAGCTATTAGTCTGTTGGAATGGTATTCAGGCATGTCAGTGTAATACAAATGAATATTACAAAGTATTAAAATGTTTTCTGATCTGTAAAAATGTAGCTTATTTTGGTCTGAACACCAAAATACCATAAGAGTTTATAACAGAAAAAGAGATGAAGAATGAAAAGGAAAAAAAAAATCACAGATGGAAGACAGATAAATGGAGGCAGCGAGGGACAGTCAGCAAACAGACAGAGGTATGGAGCAGAGGAGTGTTTCAGAGAGCAGATATGAGTGTTATTAAGAAATGGCTGAACTGCTAACGGAGCGTTCAGCTGAATGCTTCATGGCCCAGCAGACACAGGCTGACCACATTCTCTCTCTTCCTCTCCAGTTTATCTAATTCTCTCTCTCTCTGATTCATTCATCTCTTATACAGTGTCCTCTAACTCGCCCGTTACATTTTAAATTGTAAAAAATCCATTAAATCTATTGGTTTCGATCAGACAGGGCACGGTTTTGTGTGTGTNNATGTAGCGTTATAAACTCTATTTTTATGGTTTATAATTGGCACATACTTCTGTAAATTCACTACCAGGTTTGGTAAGTTTTACACAGAGGAAACCCTCTGATACTATCACCTTTTTAGTGTTTACAGGGATATCTAGGTTCGATTCTGATGTTACAGTGAGTAGATTATGCATTTAATATTGACCATAGAAATCTGAGTCATGGAAATAGACTTCATTATTTTATTAAGAAACATACGACAAATATCACAGATAAGAAAGAGGTAGTTAGCAGGTTTAAGCAGCATTAAGTCATTCACGATGGTAAGGTGTTTTGAATTGAATCTTAAATAAGTTTTAGCAATCTGAGTCTCATGAGGTTTTAGGAGACTAGGGATTTACTTAATTTAGATTAAGGATTCTGATGGAGGGGAACTAGTTATGGATGGAATTAGTAACTAGTCTGAGTAAGCTAATGTTGTTAGCTTTTATCAAGAGGCCTTTAAGCTTTACCAGAGTCGTGGTCACTTAACTGCGTTCCTTAGATCGTCACCGCTTGGAGGTCGGATGAGACGGTGGAGGTGGGGTCCCCCCTTTGTCCGGATCAGACGGCAACGGGGGTCGAGGACCGCCGGAGGCCACAGGTGTCGTCCGTGGATACGAAGTTAGATGACTCATCTCTAGCAGGGAGCGTCTAGGGCTGGCATTCCCATCACAGAGCGTCAGACTGAAGGTGTCTGACCTCAGAGGGAAGCTGGTTCCATCGGCTCAGACGGGCTGAGGTACCGTCTCAGGGGGAGCCGGCAACTAGCGTCAGCTGTGTAGGAGTTGACAGCTGAGAGGAGGTCTGGTCAGCGTCAGACCAGAACAGCTCTCCTCTTCTCTAGTTCTCTCATTGAACAGAACTGAACTGAACTGAAGCTTCCGGGGTCGGAAGTTAAGGGAATCTAAAAGGGGACGTGGCCCAATGAGATTTATTAATGTCACGTGACTCAGACTGCTAACTCTTATTGGTTGTAGTAATGAGTGACGTGGTTGTCATAACCCTTTAGCAGTATGTATGTGAAATAATACTGAAGCAGATCAACATTCATTAATGCTGGAAGAAAATGCATTAATCATTTAAGACATTTCTGTAACAGATTAAAGTGTCATTTTAGAAGAGACACCAAGAGTCTTTATTATTATTATTATTATTAATAAATAGAGTCCGGTGGAAATCTTCCGATACGACCGTGACCCTGGAGGAATGTTGATTCAGGTTAAACCATAATAACAGAGTCATTTTATTCCAAGGTATTGGGAAAAAAGATGGTTATTATTTGTGATGATCTTGAGGTCAAAGGTCAGAGGTAGTAACGCATTTGGGTTCGTTACATAACCCCCCTTAATTTTAAGGAATGACTCCTAGCAGAAGGTCGTTCCTTGAAATTCCAATCCGATGACGGAGGACATCATTGATCATCATGAACCAAAAGGGAAGAAAGGTTTCTGGTACCTTTCCACGGACAGAGTCAATCAACAATGAATCAGAGCTTGAGTTTAGAGATTACCAGACACAGGGGCACCTGTGTCATTGACCTTCAGGAATTAGGAAGCATCCCACCACGAACAGAATCAGGAGTAGGGCACCGATCCAAACGATGCCAGGAGACTGAAGAGTGGGGCAGTTTGTGAAGGAGTAGGCAGCAGCGGAGGCGTCGTTGATGAAGATCTCCAACCCAGAGCAGCGTCGGCAGATGAGTCGCAGACGAGACCAGTTGGGACCTTGGACGTCCGGTCGCTGGACAGTAGAGCAGAAGAGAGGCACAGCACAGCAAAACAACCACAACCTGGTAAAAGGCATTCAAAATGTGTGAATGTTGGCAGATTTGGTTAAAATAAACTAGAAAAATTTAATTTATCCAATTTTAAAATAAGGCTATGTGTCATGCCATTACATTTAATTAAGGATTTAACCTATTTAAATGATTTAAGAGCTCTATTATTTGTANTCAAACAGAAAAGGGAGACAGCTGGTGTTAGGAGTCAGAGAACACAGAGACTCATTAGTTGGAGTGAAAAAGAGTCTTAAAGAAACGTCACCCCCCTTTGCGTGGAGGATGAGGTTGTTGTTAGTTCTCCATAGGTTAGAGATTGTCATAACCGGGTAAGACTGATCTTTGAGAAAGGTCGTTTTTGTAGGACCAGGGTCAAAGGTGAGTCTGGGAGACTTAGCCTGCTCTTCCGGGGGAAGAGGAGGAGGAGGAGGCTCAGCGTGAGGCACCGTAGGGCGGTCTGGTTCTGCGGGGAGCAGAACGAGTTCAGCTCGGGGCACCTGAGGACTGAGTGGGATTTCTCCTGGTTCTACTGTTGATAGAGTAGAGTTGACCTGTTCTACCTGAGGAGGAGGAGGAGGCTCACCTCGAGTACCAATAGGAGTGACCAGTTCTGCGGGGAGCAGAAGGGGTTCCTGTGGACTGAGTGGGAGCACCTCGGGTTCTGCTGTTAAGAGAGGGGATTCAGGCTGGGGCGCCTGAGGGCTGGCCGGTTCCGCGGGGAGCGGGACGGGCTCTGTGCCGGATGCCGGAGAACTGCCCGACTCTGGGGGAGGCAGAGAGATGTTGGACTCAGGAGCGTCAGCGTTGACCACTGGAGGGTCTGAGCTTGACACTGTAAGGTCAGATGATGTTAGAGGAGGATCAGGTTGTGTTGTGACCCCCCTTTTCTCAGTGATGGAAACTGAGGTTGGTGGATCAGATGCAGTAGGTGGACTGGCATCTGTAAGATCAGGTGTTAGATAATGATCTAAGATGGCTTGACGTAGTAGGTCCCAGTCATATTTAACGAGGAACGGTAAACTATTAAGAAACTTCTCAAAAACATAATCTGAGGATTTGTTCAGGAGATAGATTTTCCTAAAGACTGAAAGACCAGGGTAT
>SSNR01000337.1:227958-255803 GCA_006937965.1 Callopanchax toddi
AGCTTCCGGGGTCGGAAGTTAAGGGAATCTAAAAGGGGACGTGGCCCAATGAGATTTATTAATGTCACGTGACTCAGACTGCTAACTCTTATTGGTTGTAGTAATGAGTGACGTGGTTGTCATAACCCTTTAGCAGTATGTATGTGAAATAATACTGAAGCAGATCAACATTCATTAATGCTGGAAGAAAATGCATTAATCATTTAAGACATTTCTGTAACAGATTAAAGTGTCATTTTAGAAGAGACACCAAGAGTCTTTATTATTATTATTATTATTAATAAATAGAGTCCGGTGGAAATCTTCCGATACGACCGTGACCCTGGAGGAATGTTGATTCAGGTTAAACCATAATAACAGAGTCATTTTATTCCAAGGTATTGGGAAAAAAGATGGTTATTATTTGTGATGATCTTGAGGTCAAAGGTCAGAGGTAGTAACGCATTTGGGTTCGTTACACTTCCAAGCAGTAAACGCTAACAGAGGCATCACAAAACTCACTCCCTACGGCAGAGAGAGCAACGATGGAACAGCGTGACTGATGCGGTAACGTTCCACTTAGTTAAACACTTGTGTCCTGAGCGTAAAAGTGTTGGATCCGCACTACGAGTTGCCCAGCTGCAAGTTTTTTTTGAACACCGCGATCCCGCGCATGTACGCTGAATGCAGAGAAAGTTGCATTAAATATTAAGAATGTGGAGTTCTTTGCTTCCACAAGCGATCTCTGGTCCAGTAGTCACACATCTGAGTCGTATTTGAGTGTCACCATTCATTTTGTCAACAACTGGGAGCTGCAAAGTGCAACACTGCAAACAACCTTTCTGGAGGACCACACAGGAGAGCACATGATCGCAGCAGGACTGAGAGAGGTTCTAGAAATGTGGAGCCCAGAAGAAGAAAACATGACCTCTATGACTCTAACATGGTGAAGGCTCTGGATCTGAAGGGCTGGACACACAGCCATGCTTTGGCCACAGATTACATCTTACGAGTGGTGAGTTTATATAATAATCACAATTAAAATCAGTTATTTCATATTTTAAAAGGTTTTAATGTGTAAATATAAGCCTAACATGTAAATGTTTACATGTTGCACTGGTGATTGTTCTTAATTTTAATAAATATGTTTATTTATTCAATGTTTCTCTTTTTTAATATGTCATTTTAGTTATGCTGATAATTTTTTTTAAATCATGATAAAATCGAGATCGTGATAATACAATTTAAAAATTGTGATATTCTATTTTTGCCATATCGCCCAGCCCTATTTGTGATCACCCAAAGCTCACAAACGTAGACGAGGGTTGGAAAGAAGAGTGACCAGTAAATCAAGAACTTCTGTCTCTGACTCAACTCCTTCTTTACCACAGTAGGCTGATTCAGCGTCCACATCAATACAGATTGATACTGATCTGCCTGTCGATTACTTTCACCTTTCTGAGAACATTTACTGCCAGCAAGGCGTTAGAACCATGATAAAATATAGACATTTTGATGCAGCAGTCTAAAAACACCCATCAGTCATGATTATCTGACAGATATTAAAGCTTAAGTTATTTCCCTACCATTTTTATGTGTTTACCTGCCTTACAGTTGCCAAAAAAGAAATAAAAAGAAAGCTTCACTTTAGCATTTTCCTTTTAACAATCTATTGATCCATATGTTTTCTTTCTTTTTATCTTTCACTCTTAAAATCTTGTTTGGGCTAACCTGCACTCTGAACTGGTCACCAGTCCATTACAGGTCCAAAGCAGAACCAGGGGAGACAATCAGCCCTTTCTACACACACAATAACTACCAAGGCCATGTGAATTGAACACACATGTGTTTAGACTGTAGGAGGAAACCAGAGAAGCCAGAAATACATTCATTCAGAGGGAACATGCAAACTCCTTAAGAACACCTCTCTGTCTCTAATAAATGACTCAAATGTATTTGATCTGTGATTTTTGGATTAAAAACAGCAGTGCAAAAAATGTGACTCACCAACATTTAATCCTAATAGTAATAATGTATACTTCAGGGGAATTGTTTCTCTGCTTTTGACCCATCCTCATGTTTGAGGAGCAGTGGGCTGCCAATCTGGATGGGACCCAGGGGACAAATGGGGGTTCTGTATCTTACCCAAGCATATATACTTTGACACATGGCTGGACTGGGTTTGAGCCCAGGTCTCCCACATGAAGGGCAGCCTCTCGTCCCCTAAGCCACTGCTTCTTAACCTTTACTTCCCCAAAAGAAGGCAGCACCATTCGATACAGAAGGGAGTGATTTAATACAGCTCCACTCTGCTGGCTAACTAGTTTTATTGTGAAAGAATTTGGACTCCAAAAGGAAATGCTAACTATGCTAAAGCTATTAGTCTGTTGGAATGGTATTCAGGCATGTCAGTGTAATACAAATGAATATTACAAAGTATTAAAATGTTTTCTGATCTGTAAAAATGTAGCTTATTTTGGTCTGAACACCAAAATACCATAAGAGTTTATAACAGAAAAAGAGATGAAGAATGAAAAGGAAAAAAAAAATCACAGATGGAAGACAGATAAATGGAGGCAGCGAGGGACAGTCAGCAAACAGACAGAGGTATGGAGCAGAGGAGTGTTTCAGAGAGCAGATATGAGTGTTATTAAGAAATGGCTGAACTGCTAACGGAGCGTTCAGCTGAATGCTTCATGGCCCAGCAGACACAGGCTGACCACATTCTCTCTCTTCCTCTCCAGTTTATCTAATTCTCTCTCTCTCTGATTCATTCATCTCTTATACAGTGTCCTCTAACTCGCCCGTTACATTTTAAATTGTAAAAAATCCATTAAATCTATTGGTTTCGATCAGACAGGGCACGGTTTTGTGTGTGTGTGTGTGTGTGTGTGTGTGTGTGTGTGTGTGTGTGTGTGTGTGTGTGTGTGGTTCTGTATGTGTTTATCTCTGGATGCCCCACTTCTTCATTTTCTGTTGAACTAAATGTTTGTGTGTGTGTGCATGCATATGCGTGTGTGCACACAACGACTGACCTACAACAGGGTAACACTAGTTTGCAGCAGAATTTACAGAATATTCACTGCATTGAAAATATTTGATCAATGGAACAACCTCATATCTCACTACAACAGTTTACAATATGCAATTAATATAAAAGTGTGTATCTTTAATCGTATATTCAAAATATGAATTGCAGCACATTACTTGGAATATTATAAAGAAAAAGTACTTCAACCATTTCCACAAAAATACCAAACATGAATATTTTATTGTTTTCTGAATTCTTTATTGGTTTCTGGCTTTTATCATCAAGGACAATAACTTGTCATTAAGATCAAAGAATTTAAATGTATTTAAACACATTTTAAAAGAAATAATCTGTAAACAACCATGAAAAAAAACTGTAAAACATAAATATAAAATGCAAACCCACATTTGGATTTACCCTCACACATAAAGACAACAGATTTGCACATTTTTAACATAAATAGCCATAAGGTTTGACGCTCTCCAGCCTTTAAAAAAAACTGTTACTAAACGTTCCTGACGATCACACAAATAATCTGCTCCATTTAGTGAACATGTCACAAAGTCTTATTTTCTGCCACAGATACATATATATCTTAGTGTTTATTACTTACGGTCAAATGGATTTAAATGTAAAATATTTGGAGTATTTTCATTTAAAACTTTGTTTAGATCACTTTTTTTTCTAATTTTGAATGTTTCCAATTCTTTTTGTCCTTACATTTTTATTCAAATAATATATGATACTGTGATTATACAAACAAGTCTAAATAAAAACCAACGTTAATCAAATATAATAGAATGTAAATTAGCAAAACAAGGTATTCTTCAAATTCTAAAATGAAATCAGTTATTATATTATTTAGTTTTCTAATTTGGAAATTTGGAGCCATTCATTACTCAAAAGGCTGAAGTGTAAAACCTAAAACCTTTAAGTTACACACTGAAATACACATCATCCTTTAGTTACTGACAAACAGCATTAGAATATCAGATAACTATATTCATTCATCAATCTTAAAGACTCAACTTTAAACATTAGTGGTATTTCCAGCTGGTATCAAACTGCTGTAACACTTACTTTAGTTTTCATGCCAACAGCATGTATTGAGTCACAGTGTTTATACTAATATTATTGGTTTATTCAGATGGGGAGAGTCAGACAGGTTAACCCCCCACATTTCTGATCAAAATCTCCTAAACCTAGACAATATTCCATATGAGCAATTATTGCTTCAATTATTTTTTTCTTCAGTTGATTCTGACATTTCCATTCATAAACAGCAGTGGAAAGAGCAGGAAAAAAAAACTAATTGAAAAAAATGGAAAGAGGGGGTGGGGTGGACCCTTTGAGACAAACTCAGGCCGCTTAACTAATTACCAACATATATCACTGCTGGCTCTGAGAAGCCAATTACACCTGATTGGAAACACTTTACTTTGTTAAACACATGCTTTTCATGTTGGTTTTAATTCAGTGTCAAGGCTTGCCTTTCTGAATATTAGAGCAGATGATTGACTGCTGAGGGCCTTACAGTGTGCACTACATAAGCCAATAATGTCCCATTTGTCTAGTATGGAGAGAAAGCGGGATAAACAGATTAGAAAAGAACATTAGATGTATAACTGAGTTAGTAAGGACATCAGCTCTAATGGGTAAACGTCCTTCACAAGAGTTTCACTGTGATTAATACAAAGTGATACAAAGGACTGCAGCAGAGTTTCTGGGAAACACAAAATCATGGCAGGTATGATGAAAACAGTTTTAGATTATCTAACAAAAAAATCCATGCTATGCTTTTATTTCCACTTTTCCACGTCCTCTAGATGCTCTCCTGCACCCTTACCAGGATCTGTCTGAGCAACATTTCCACAAACAGCCCATGATCTTACCACCACAGGCTTCATCATGGCACCACTGTCTTCACCAATCAGGATGTAGCTACGTGTAAGAAGACTGTGCTGCACTGGCACAACACTCATGGCAGGATGGGGCTATAGTCCAGACATAGAACCAGTGTGGGCTGTACTCCCCTCAACCTTGGATGACAACCCACTATAATGTAAAACAATAAAGAACTATGCAGAGTCCTAATGAGGTTTGGAGGCACATTCAAAGAATGAAGAGAGCACATTTTTATTCAGAGCATGATATCAAGTCAGCTAAACTTCTAGGTATTAATCTGGTCAGTTAAATAGCAAAGGGGGCTGTTAATCAGCAGCAGATGTTTGGTCTTAATGAAAATAACAACAGGTGCAACAAAGGCGCAACAATGGGAGGACCCTAACAGCAGAGATGGTTTTGTAGCTGGAGGCCACAAGTGATTCTTTTATCTCATTTTTTAATGACTTTTCAGTAGTTTTGCATTTGACTAGGGTCAATGCCACTGCTGGTAGCGTGAGGTAGTACCTGGTCCCTACAGAGGTGGCAAGAGGACTATCTGCTCTTTTGTGTAAGCAGGGACATGATGAGAACTGCTAGAGACCTACAACATGACCACTAGAGGGCCACTGGTGTGAATGTCTCTGACCACACCATTAGAAACAGGCTTAATGAGGATGGCCTGAATGCCCAGCATCCACTAGCACCATATAGTTCCACTGGCATAAACCAGTGAACTGAACACCAACACTGTCAGGTCCGGCGCTGGCGGAGGTGGGTCAGTGTTGGTCTGGGGTATCCATTTCTTCCATTACACATTACCTATTCCATATCAGGATGGACATCCAGCAGGATTTTTAAAATATGTTTTTAGTTTGTTTCTTTAATTTATTTGAGCATTGTATTACGAAAACAGTGGGTCCTTCTTTATTTTTGTACTGGTGGCACTGTATTGGGTTTCTGGGTGGGACGTAGGCAAGTTATCACACACTGGATTTAAGATAATGGGAGGGTGTTTTTACAGTCCTGCTGGGTCTGTGTCACTGCAGAAAATAACTTGAACAGAGGAAGCCATTTGAATTTCTTCTTAGAGTTTCTGTTCTGGACTTACCGGTAAATTTTTAACCTACACAACTTGCACAGTATTTATATCTTCATAAAGTCAGACAATAAAAGTTAAGCTTTAAATTAATAAAAATATATTTTAAAATGGGGGAATGCTTGATGACTGCTAATGTCTGCTAAATAATATTTACAACTTTGCATTATTTTAATCAAGAACATCAGCAGAAACAAGATAAGATGGTGATTGATATATAGTATAATCAGGGGAGCTTTCTACTTTGATACAAAAAAGACTGGCATACACTGTTGACATGTCCAGGGTTCTGAAGCTCCTCAGGCGTTGGTGTCTCTGTGCCATCAGAGGTTTGCATGTGACTTTAATGAATACATTATCAAACAAAATCTGTTTGTGTTTGAGTGATTGTAAATCTACTATTTCTTTTGTCATTGCCACAGTGATTCTAAGGTTATTTGTCACAGACCAATCAGCATGCTCCTCTGCCTCCCTCCTATGCATTGACTTGTCATTGTTTAAGATCAAACCAGTAACAGCAGTGCCATCATCAAACCTTAGAATATGATTGCCAGGATAACAGCAGAACAATCTCATGTACAGGACAGGAGGGGGATCAAGACGCATCCTTGTAGAAACCAATGCATGTTCTTCTGGTACCTGAAGTGAGCAGGCAGCATTCTCAGCAGCGTTGCTTGGTAAATGGCCTGCATTTTGTTCTACAGTCCCCGACGTGCTTTACAACACATCAGTCACTCACACACTGGTGGTAATAAGATACATTGTATTCTCAGCTGCCCTGGGGCACACTGACAGAGGACGGGCTGCCATGCACCGACACCACCATGTCTCTCCGACCACCACCAGCAGGCAAGGTGGGTAACGTGTCTCCAAGGACAGAACAACAAAGTAACCCAGCTGGAGCTGGAATCAAACCAGCAACCCTACGGTTTCCAGACTGGCCACTCTACCTATTGAGCTAGATGATGCCACAGTTGTTGTTCTTGTTGTTGCATCATGTTTTTTGTCCATTTATGGGTGCTTTTACCCATCTTTACATCTTTGTGTCGCTTAAAGCAGCACTCTGGAGGATTTCATCAAGAGAGCAGATTTTGAATCTAGCGTCCAAAGGCTCCTCCTCAAAACATCTCGACACGCACGTCCAGTCGCGCGTGCACACCGCGCATATACGTTGCGGGCATGAACTGTACAGCTCAATGTATAGGGTTTAATCACTCACAGTTCACAACTCTTATTCCATCACTACGTGGGTCTGAAGAGCCCTCTCTGTCCCTGCTGCTTCTGATATTAGCTCTGTTAGCAGAGAGCTGCTGCTGGACTCTGAAGCTGAACTTGACTTGGCCCTGGATGAACTTTCTGACCAAAATAAAGGCATAATCCTGTCAAGCCTTGCCATTCTGTGAGGTGAAAGGTTTAAAAATGAAAATAAATCCATCTTTAGCTGGAGAATGGGTAGGTTTTTAGTAGAAATGAGCTGTGAGTCCTCAGTGAACGGCTGAGACGGCAGAGAAACACACGGAGCGTCCTGTACGACAGCGCCCCCTACTGGTACAGGTTTGGTCGATGCGCGTACATGTTGAGAGAATGCAGAAATTTGAATTTCATTGGCTGAAAAATGTCGGCGGCAAGAAATAATGCAAAGGGGTCTCTAGGAGGAAGGAGGGTCTTCATCAGAATGACAGATGTTGTGGAACGCAACCCATAGATCATAGTTTAGACCTGAAATATCATTTAAAACATTTAGAAAACTTTGATACATAGAAAAATGCTCCAGAGAGCCGCTTTAATAGTACTAAGTTTATCATAGATCTTATGGATATGCACATGAATAAGGACGACTTGCCTCTCATTTATTGGGTGAGGACTTGTTGCTCCCTCAGGAGTTCATCATACTATTCCAGCAAAGTTGAAGTGTAAGTACTAGGTTGCTATGCAAGAGCTAAGCTGAAAGCTCGGCTACTACACAATATGCACTGGTAAATAAGATGAATGAACTATTGACACACACAAAAAACTGGAGCTGAGATGAGAAGAGAAGAGAGCAGCTTGTGTGTCCTAACCAAGTTCAAGTTAACCAGGTACACACCGGATGCTAACATAGAACTATCAGGATTAACCACTGTGGGAGCCGATAGACACACAAAGATGTGGGAAAAGCACAGGTGGGGGTCTGATACACCAAGATTCCTAAAAAAGTATTGGTAAATGAAGCAAGTTGACCAAGACAATCCCTGACTTTAGGAACAAGACAGTCACTCACTTGATAGACTGGTTGTCTGGCAACCGGAGGGTCACCGGTTCGATACCAGCTCCAGCTGGGTTACATTGTCGTTGTGTCCCCGGGAAAGACACTTCACCCACCTACTGGTGGTGGTCAGAGGGACTTGGCGTGTCCGGTGTAGGTACCACATCTGCTCGGGCTGCCAGTTCAGCTCAGGGCCTGCGCCTGCCGATTACGTGGCACTAGCTGATTGGCTGAACGTACGACAAACTGGATTGACGTTACCACGTTCGTAAAAGTTACGTTATCACGTTAACGCTGAAGCTTTTGATTGGTCGCGATTGTAGTCCTTAACTGAAGTAAGGATTACAACTTATTTTTGAACTAATCTTTAGATTTATTTACACCAGAACTAACAAAATATACAGAATAATCCTACATTTATACAAACAACCAGGCCTGCTAAATATGTAAACACAAGGAACACATTCACATATAAAAACCGTTGTGCTTATTTGGCACAGTCTGATGTTGGTTTGATGTAGTTTCACACTCTTTACTAAAAAAACGGTAATAACGTGTTTTTATTAACAACTTACAGTTATAAAGAAAACATTAGGCGGTAAGAAACGTGTATTTATGAACAAACCTGCTAAACTCTTTCCAAAACATGTGTGGAAGAACAGCATCGACAGAGATTTACAATGTATTTTGTCCGAGTGGCTTTGCCGTAGTGTGACGTCGTCGGTAGGAGAAGGACCCCGAGCCAATCTGGCAGCCCGAGCAGATCGGGTACCTACACCGGTGCATGGCATCCCTGCCTCTGTCAGTGTACCCCAGGTCAGCTGAGGCTACAGTGTAGCTGATCACCACCAGTGTGTGAATGTGTGAATGACTGTTCATGGTGTACAGCGTTTCGGGGCATGCAGTACACTTTAGAAAGTGCTCTATAAATAAATACAGGATATTTATCATTTTACCACAAATTCAGATTTCAGTTTTGACTTCATTCAATTGTAGAATGTTCCCAGAATCCATGTTTAAGAGAGTCTAAACACGAGTGCAACAACTCTGGCTTTGACATATTGTGTGGGTTAAAGGGAGATATACAATTGAATATTATCTGCATAAAAGTCGCAGGAGATATTTCTGAAAGAGCCCAGAATTTGCTGAAGAGGAATCGGATAGACAAGGAACAGTAGAAGCCCCAACACAAAACCTTGTGGGACACCATAGGTGAGGCAGGTGGAGGAGGACCTGTATTTAGAAACAGCTACAGAGAAAGAATGCTCACACAGATATGAGGAAAGCCACTCCAGCGCAGAAACAGTGAGGCAAAAAAGTATTTGGCAGCCACCGATTCTGGAAGTTGTCCCACTTAAAAAGCTGAGAGGTCTGTAATGATTATCATAGGAACACTTCAACTGTGAGAGACAGGATGTAAAAAAAAATGCTGAAAATCACACTGTATGAATTTAAAGGAATTTATTTGGATAATGGTGCAGAAAATTAGTATTTGGTCAATTACAAAAGTTCACCTCAATACTTTGTAATGTAACCTTGGTTGGCAATGACAGTTCAAAGGTTTCCTGTAGGTCTTTACCAGGTTTGAACACACTGTGGCTGGTATTTTGGTCTATTCTTTCTGGCAGATTTTCTCCAGAGCTGTGATGTTTCAGGGCTGTCACTGGACAACATGAACATTCAGCCTGCTCTTTTGGATTGAGGCCCAAAAGGTCCATTGAGGCAACAAAGGAGTGGCTACGTAAAAAGCATTTCAAAGTTCTGGAGTGGCCTAGCCAGTCTCCGGCCCTCAGTTATTCAGCAGGAAGGATTTAATGTTTGTGCAGTAGGCATTTAAGAATTTTAAATTATGTTGTAAATTTTGCATTTTATATCTTATACATTGTAACTGTAAATAAAAAGAAGAACTAACGCAAATAGCTCATAGTACTTTCTTCTAATTAGCTTTAAATAACGGCACTATATTTCTTATTTCTTTCATTTCTTTACTGATGAAGCTGACGATTAGTTTTAAAAAGGTATTCACTTTATGCATTCTGTTTTTTTTTCTCACTTTCCCATGTTTACATTGTTTTGTTTTGGGGGATTTTACCATTTGTCTGCATGTTACAAATTGCAAACTTCTCCACAGTCCTCTAAAATGTACTATCCTGACCAAAGACTGAGCATTGAATCTGGCAGACATTCTCTATTACACATTGTAACAAGAGGTTTATTTGTTTTGTGTATTTTAGCAGGGTTTTCTGTATTTTTTCTAGCTCAAGATACTGGTATGAACTCATTTTATAAGCTTGCATCACTGGTATGTATGTGTACCTTGGCAAAAACGTTCAAAGTCATTCTGTTATGTTACATTAACAAACATGGGTCTGAATTTGATTTCTATACTGTCGAAACATGCATCATTATACACCTCTGTATCTATAAAATCACTTCCCCTGACAGATACAACAAAAATTGACCAGGAATTAAAAGCATTTCCTTCTGTAATCAGAGTAGATGTTTGCTTAAACTGTATTTTCCTTCACCACAAGTCAAAGCACCCAAAATATGTCAATTTTCCTGAATCTTTTTTTATTGGACAGTTGTCAGGAATGAAGAAGCAGAACTGATGTGTCCTGAGTAAAACTAAAAGATATGTGAGATCTCTCTAGAGATAAAAGCATTAAAACTGAGCTGTGTACAAATCCATGCAGACACGTTGCCAGACAAAAACAAGTCTTTTCATGTGGAAGCATGCAGAGAGAAGCACAGTTTGATTCAATAAGTGACTGACTCCTTCTCTGTGCTCTCTTTAATTGCAACGTATTTCATGGATAAACAGAAACAACTATAATTCATCTCATTACAACATATTGTTGGACAATAACATTTCCTGGAGCTATTTTTGTGTTTGCCAAACAAATAAATAATAAAGTAAGAAGACAGAGGAGGAAAAGATGTGTAAGTTTTTGTTTCCATGGTGGTATTTTTTCTTTGGAGTGGACTTATGTGACAGCGCACAGGACAAACAAGGAAAAAAATAAGAAAAAAGATGAGCAAAATACCCAATAGCAACGTTGGCGGCCAAAAGCAATTTCTTCATCTAAATTTAGTTATGCAAAGCTTATGGGCATCATCAGCATTTGGTAATTAGTTTTATAATTACTGCTGTTTCCTTCTCCCTTCGTCATTTCATTTTTTTTTTACACTGCGACTGGGAAATTAAAACATCTCACACTTGCAGCTGGACAAATTACTCTCCGTTTGTTAAGTGTGAGCTCACACGGCTAGTGGTTTTAGCCAGCGGATAGAGCAACATCTGTGTTGCAGAACCAAGCAGTGCTAAATGTGTGTGTGCATGTGTGTGTGTGTGCAACAGCATCACCACAGGTTTTACAACAGCAGACCTGAAGCAGCATTTGACAAGTTTATTATGCAGAGAAGCAGCAGCTGTCTGGCTTGTTTCTTTTTAGGTTTAAGATGAGATTTATGGGTAAACGGCTGAAAGGGAAGGAATTAACCATTATCACTTGATGTGCACATGGTGTAATCCATATTAGAGTCATAATGCTTTGCTCCACCACAGTTGTACTTTAAATTAGGCGCAAAGTTCTGTTATGTTGCATCATACGCTGGCAGGCTATAGGGCGAGGGTTGTGCCTGTGGCCAACACACATCTCAATAAGCTGCCAGCAATCAAAATCAATAATGACACATTATCAGTGAAATAACATTTAATATGATTCAGCCCTTAATCACGATATGATTCAAGTTTGATTCAGCACACTGAGATCTAATGGAAGACAATACAACAAAACAAATGACACATTTACTGTCAAATAGTTAGAAACATTTTAAATACTCTCAGTTAGCTAAACAGCTGAAAATATATTTTGTTATCAAACTACAAAACTAACTGTATTGTGCTCTTTTAATAATGAGTGCTGTTTCATTTTAGGCAGCTCAATATGATTGAGAACAGTCGATGAATGAATGTACTTCAGAATTCTCTGTAGATTGAAAACAATAGAATAAACAAACACTAAACAAAGTATAAGATTTTTACTTTCATTTTACAACAAAAACAGTTTTTTAAAATTATTTTTCATATTCAATCCTATAATTCTGAAGACTACATACACAATGAATGCTGAGAAGGTTTCAGACATAAGCAAAGGGAAAACGGAGTTTAAGACTATAATGGAATCATGTATAACACTATTTGTTCTTAAGTTTCAGGGATGTAATACTGTTCACCTTTTCTATATGTGAAAATCATAACAGTAAAACATTGTTTTCTTTTTAAAGGCTTTTCAGTTCTTGCAAAGCACTTAATCTGTGTACCATAGATCTTGTCCCATAAAACCTAGATAACAAATTAACCAGTTTCAGGTATAATATCAAATTAGGCAGAGCTGACAGAAAACATGAATGAAAGATACAATTACATCCTACAATTAATTACAAACTACAATTTTAAACATGTCATAGCAGTTTCTGCAAATACAATTCTATAAACCATTTATCACCATTAGTTTTCCATCACACAGGTTTTGACTGAATTCTTTATATCTTGGCAGCACAAACACGTCTCCAGTGCACCAGACACTTCTTACATCAATACAATTCTGCCAACTTCCCCATTCCAATGGAAACATAACCACAGTGTAAAGGCTTGTTAAACTATTGCTCACATGAACCACTATGATATTTTAGAGACTAGAGTTGTTTTAAAGGCATACTATGTAACTTTTTCATATTTTTAAATCTTTTCCTTGAGCCAGTCTGTGCTAATCTGACTCTTTACAGGTTAATGAAAAGTCACTCAGCCCCATCTACTGCTTGGATCCAGAATACCACGTTTGCAAATTCTGAGTCTCTGGTCCGGTGACCTGAAGTCTCACAAAGTCACGTATCTCGCGAGGGTTAGCCTAACCCAATGTGGCTAGTTGTTATGCTAGCTCTGGAGTGTTTTTAGGTCATGATTCCTGATTTTTTTCAATCTCTCCCTGCTTGATTTCTTTGAATGAGTGATGAACCGCTCCAGCAGAAAGCAATGAAGGCTGAGGAGACATTTCAAAAGGTAGATTTAGGTGTTTCTGAGCAAAGACAATGCTAACCTTTTTACAGCAGTTATAGGGGTGCTGAAGAACAAGCTAAAACTGCATAGTATGCCTTTAGGACTGCAGTATTCCACTTTGAGAGCCACCTCTGGCTAGCTGTTAGCTCATCACTCCAGTCAGGTTTGTTTTCTAGGTGATCCATTATATCTTGATGTAACAGGTTCTCTCTGAATGTCCTAATTTTTATTGAGAAGAATGAATTTATTTTCTGATTGTTTTTTGTATGTCCCCTACATTGTAACCTTTCCTATAAGGTGGGTTTTGAATGGGTATCTGATCCATTACACATGAGACAGAAGCTACCCTTTCCTACAGTGAAACATTGACTCCAAGATGTTTAATAGCCTTTTTATTTTTCTTGTTAGAAAAGAGGCTTGAAATAACAACTCCCATTTTAAGACAAAGATCCTGCTGTGTAGGCTTCAACAGAATGCAGAGAAAAAGCTTTGGCTTCTTCTTCAATCCATCTTAGTTATTCACACCTACAGTAAGTCTGTGTCCCTTAGAAATAAGTGAAAATAAAGCTGCTGTACTTCAAAACACTGAGGTTCACTTCTAGTTCTAGATTTATCTTTTTAACTTTAACAACTCAAACAAGCTGCTGTTGCCAACCCTATGGACTGACGACCCTCACCATTATCAGTTCTGGTGAATAAGTGCAGAAGTGTGTTTAAAGCCTATTCTTCTCATTATTTCTTCAATTTAAAGATCTGATCAGATCCTGTTCAGTGAGATAATGCTGAATCAGCGCCAGAGGACTGGGTTGTAGTGATGGAAGACATCTGATTTGAGCATGTTTATTTGGGTGTTGGGGTCACCGTGTTCCCTTAGTATAATGGAGGAAGCCATTAGCCCAGCCAGCAGGCAACATCATAAAAACGTCAGCTGATACAAAGAGACGAGATGGATCATAAGACAAAACTCCTGCTGCTTGTTCTGCTCATCTCTCAGCCTCACTGAAAGCCCCTATCTTCCTTTTTTCTGACGGGAATGTCTTTATCCATTTCGTTTTCCTACTCAACCTGTTTCTTTTGGTGCTTCTTTATAATTTTTGCTCACTTTCCCAGTAGCACTTTCAGTCTCAGTAAGCATGAAGCTAATTTTGCACTGGAAATCATCTCAGCTGTATGTGTGGTCTGAGTGGGAGGTGAAAACACAAAAGACACGATAATACAAGCAGTCATGATAGGTCATTAAAAAAATGAAGACAAATACTGCATAGCATTTTTAGTCTGTACCTTGCCCTACTGTCAAAACTGAGTCTAATGGACAACATCACAATGACAAACTAACAAAAGAAGTCACACACTCACCAACTAAATTAAAACAGCATGTTCAATCAAAGCTAGGCAGTATGGTAGCTCTATTGCAATTTTTAAATTAGACACAAAATCTTATAATACTGTTTATTTGAAAATAGTCTGAAGTGTGTCTGTGTGTGTGTGCGTGTGTGTGTGTGTGTGTGTGTGTGTGTGTGTGTGTGTGTGTGTGTGTGTGTGTGTGTGAGCAGTGCTGTAAAGCCACATTGTGGATTATTTCAGTAAGAGAGCAGTTTTTGAATCCCTACGGCTCCTCCTTCCAAACACCTTGACATGCACATGTGGTCGCGTGAGCGTGCGTGCACACGGCACATTACTTCGGTTCGGTTTGTAAGCTGGACATAAATTGAAACTCCTGCTCAAAAACTATGATTACTTTGTAGGGTTTAATCACTCACAGTTCATAAATTATATTCTCACAAAGTAAGAGGCTGCCCTCTCTGTCCCTGCTGTGTTTCATTGGTGACTTCAGAACAGCAGCTGTAGTTCTGAAGCTACAGGAACCGGAAATAAGAAAACGCTCGGTCCAGAATGAGTCCTCCGCCAAAATAAAAGTGTATCCTTAGCAAGCCTTGCCTTAAAGGAGAAATGTTTAAAAATAAAAATAAATCTCTCAGCATCTGGGGAATGGAGGACTTTTTAGTAGAAATGAGCTCTGACTGGATCCGTTTAGTCACTAATGCTTCCCAATGCATCCTCCCTCCAGGCCTGGAGACTCCATCACTGGATTCTATTTATCTAAAAGACAATTCAGGACAAGACACCTCTCTACCTGTCCTCTCTTCTTCACCTGGCCCATAATACCGTATTTGCCCGAATATAGGACGACCCCGATTATAAGACAACCCCCCCTTTTCAAGACTAATCTTCAGAATAAAAGACTAAATTCACTTTTTAAAGAAACAATTTTTATTGAAATTTTGAGAAAATAATTTAACTAATGCTACTAATAATTCCAGACTGCTTTAATATTTGCTTATTAACAGGGGTGCACACAACTAGTCCACCGTACTGATCTCTCTGCCTGAACGCACCTTTGCTGACAGGAGCTTTCACGGTCAGACTGTGCAGCTTCGCGATCATCAGACACTGATGAACTTCACATCCAGTTGTGGAGCTGAGATGGAGTTTTCATTTAGGGGAAGCTTGTTTACACACACACGCTGCTGCGGCAAAATGCACAGACACACACACACACAGCTGCGCCATGAACGAACAGACACACAAACAGGCTGCTGTGCCATGATCGCGCACGCACACAAACCCGCTTTTGCGCCATATCGTGCAGACACACACACACAAACCCACTGTTGCGCCATGATCGCGCGTACACACAAACCCGCTGTTGCCATGATCGCGCGCACACACAAACCCGCTGTTACGCAATTATTGCGCAGACACACAAAAACCCGCTTTTGCTCCATGATCGTACACACACACACAAACCCGCTGTTACGCAATTATTGCGCAGACACACACACAAACCTGCTGTTGCGCCATGATCGTACACACACACACAAACATGCTGTTGCGCCATGATCGCGCGCACACACAAACCCGCTGTTCCGCAATTATTGCGCAGACACACACACAAACCCGCTGTATGTGTGAGGGAGTGTGTGTGTGTGTGTCGGGTGCATATAAAGAACGGTGAGACGGATGAGGTTCTGAGGGAGAATGCGTGTGTGAATCGAGCGAGCGACGTGAGCCCTCACCTGTACAGTCTGCTGCTGAAAGCACCTGCTGGGTCTGGACATTCCAATCCTCAGTACTAGTAAACCTGTAACTTTGAACTAGGCCAGGCACGGACCTCTGGAACCGCTCGCGGTCTGAACTGCTTCCTGCCGCTTTGACCCAAAAAGCCTGCGCCCTCCGCCGGAAAAACTAGGGCGCGAT
This sequence comes from Callopanchax toddi, assembly GCA_006937965.1. NCBI lineage: Eukaryota > Metazoa > Chordata > Actinopteri > Cyprinodontiformes > Nothobranchiidae > Callopanchax > Callopanchax toddi. The sequence goes on from SSNR01000337.1 coordinate 244,514, forward strand.
AATAAGACGACCCCCCCTTTTTCAAATTATTTTCAATGAAAAAAACCTTGTCTTATATGCGGGCAAATACGGTAAATATCACACCAGGTCTAGTGAAGATATTCAGCTCATCATCTCCAACACCTCTACTGTCTTCAGCAGCAGCATGACACTGAAACACTTTACTAAACACCCTGAAACTTTACCTCTGACACCTGTTATTACCTTTAAATCTAAACTCCATCAGGTTATTATGGATAATAATAATAATAATAATAATAATAATAATAATAATAATAATAATAATAATAATAATAATAATAATAATAATAATAATAAATATAATAAACAGTGATGCTGTTCACTAAAGAAACAGAGCAGATTTTACTTCATGAGGACGCTGAGATCCTTCAATGTTTACAGCTAAATGTTGCAGATGTTCTATCAGTCTGTTGTGGAGCATTTGATCACATCTGCAGTCACCTGTTGGAGTAGCATTAGAACCAGAGATCAGCTGATAAAGAAGGTGGGGTCTGTTCTGGAGCCTCTAGAGCCGATTGGACAAAGAAGGACGCTTCATAAAATAAGGAACATGATGGACAACCCTGACTATCCTCTACACAAGACAGTAACTCAACAACAAAGAGTCTTCAGTCAGAGGTTCTTCAGATCTGCTGCAACACAGGAGATCCTTCCTGTCCATCTCAGACCACTACAGGAGATCCTTCCTGTCCATCACAGACCTCTAGAAGATCCTTCCTGTCCATCTCAGACCTCTAGAAGATCCTTCCTGTCCATCACAGACCACTACAGGAGATCCTTCCTGTCCATCTCAGACCACTAGAAGATCCTTCCTGTCCATCACAGACCACTACAGAAGATCCTTCCTGTCCATCTCAGACCACTACAGAAGATCCTTCCTGTCCATCTCAGACCACTAGAAGATCCTTCCTGTCCATCACAGACCACTAGAAGATCCTTCCTGTCCATCTCAGACCACTAGAAGATCCTTCCTGTCCATCTCAGACCACTAGAAGATCCTTCCTGTCCATCTCAGACCACTAGAAGATCCTTTCTGTCCATCACAGACCACTACAGGAGATCCTTCCTGTCCACAGCTAGAACATCTAGAATCATTCTTTAAAATGACTCATTGAAACCTAATGTCCCTCTGGGATTAATAGGGGTAGATGGTTAGGGTTGGACTGATTCTAGCTGCTGCTCTGGTTCATCACCCAGATCTGATTCACATCATTCAGACTCTCCTTCACTATGAACAGATTCTTCATCCATGTATGCTCACATTATTTCCCTGTAATACCAGCTGAATCAGTTCTTCTAATGTTGCCTTTTATCCTATTGAATATGATTTTATTTGTTCTTAGAGGTTCAGATGTTTTTGTTCTGCCTTCTGAGGTTCTCAGGTCATGTTTATAAATGAGAACTGCTTCTAAAACATTTTAATTGCTAAAATAATGGTTAAATATTAGGGATATCTAACTCTTAATTTCCGATACCGATATAAACCGATACCGATATAAGCGTGGTAGCCCTCATTAAAAAAAGACAAACACAGCATTTAATGCAAGGTGTGCCAAATAAAAAAAAACATATCTCTAAAACTATACATCAGATTTGTTATATTTTGACATTTTTGGGAGAGAGGAGAAGTAGCCGAACAGTTTGATGTGTGCATGGTATGTAAATGTCATGTGTGTCATCATTACAAAAACCGATACCGATATTTACCGATATTACATTTTAATGCCGATATCAGCCGATATTATTGGTAGACCAATAATATTGAACATCCCTAATCACTAGTACTGTTTATATTCACATCTGGGAATGTCTGTTAGTTTAATGTTGCTAACATATACATTTTTATTCATTGTACAGCCATAAAATGTTGTAGTGAATGTACTTCTGCTGTTGTTAACCCAAATTTCCTGTCTGAGGTACAAATTAATTTACTATTCTGGTATAATGTAAGAATTAAATGTGGATTAAATATGTTCCACTTGTTAAAGCACCTAAATCTGTTCAAATTTAAGATTTTTAAAAGTTCGCGAGGTTTGCAATTTAAAAAAAAATGTTTTGGTGAAAAAAAACTACTTCCGGTGGAGGTAATTAGCCTTCTTCCGGTCGGGGTATTTCCGGTCATGGTAAAGTCACCATCTTAGATGCCATTTTGAAGTCTGCAGCCAGATCATCTTGCCTCCTTCTTTGCACTTCCTGCCATGCACTGCTCATAATATGAGGCAACTACGGCCACCAGGAAAGCTCAAGATTATATTGATGTAATACCGAAAAAACTCCCGGTATGAACCGAATGCTGGAAAAAACTCCCGGTACGCTGAGGGGTGAAATTTAAAGGTCTCGGTACCGCGTACATTCTGTACCGGCGTACTGAAATTACTGTGTGTGTGTGTGTGTGTGTGTGTGTGTGTGTGTGCATCTTGATTTTAGACTGGCTCATGAAGTGTGACATTTCAGTGTCTGCTCCTCTCTGCATGCATAATGAAGAGGCAGGTGTTGGAAAGGGGGGGTCCCCGCACTTGCACGCACACACACAAACACACACACACACACCTACACACACACAAATAAACAATCAAACACATGCACACACAACAGACTGTCAGACAGACATGCAGATGCTGAAACCCAATCACACACACTGCTGGACCCACTAATACAGTATGCATATGTGCAATCACAAATATCGCCTTACATTTCCACAAATACAATGACTGACAGACAAGCCTTTTTATTGGGAAGTGGGCAATATAATAAACACGCACACAAACTGCACATGTGCATGTACACATACACTCACACACAGAGTCTGGGTGTCAAGATGCTTCAAAGGTCACAGTTGTTTGTGTAGACTCCTGTAGCAGATGTGGAGATTCTCTGACAGGATGTCAAAGCCTCCAACACTAAACTGTAGAGGAGCAACTGATGGGTCAATTACTGCAAAGGTCAATGGAGAAGGAAGAGTGAAGAAGAGGAGAGGGACGAGGAAAGAGTGAAAAAATGAATAGGAGATTAGTAATAGGCAAAATAAAAATAGGGAAATAGGAGTGAGATGTTAAGAAAGGAAAAATGGAGGACAGCAGTGGAAGGATAGATGATGAAGAAAAGAGATGAAAAGAGGAGGAGAACACAAGGACGGCAGACTGATTGCAGAACACAAAGATAACATGGGTGGAACATGAAAAATGGAATGTGAAAGCAGGACAGTGACCAAAGGAGGAAGAGGGTAGAGGGGGATAGAAACGAAAAAAGAGAAAGAGGTTAAACAAGGTTTAACAAAATGAAGTAAAAAGGAAAAAATGAGCAGAAAGTTATAAAGTAGGGATGTGAATAATAACCAATTCGTATTGATTATGGGTCACAAGTACGTGGTGGGACAGGATTAACAGAACAGTTTATTACATCTTTGTACCAATACGTTCTGACTCATTTAATAATCACTCAAACTCCTGTTTAACTTTGTAAGGCTTCTGCTGTACAAAATATTGATAACATAAAATGTTTGTGTTTGAAAAATGGATCTTCTATAGGAAATGTTTCACTGCATGAACCTCTTCTTTTGTCCTGCTGTAGTATAATGCTGCTTCATGTCAAAGGACTCCATAGCACTTTACACTACAGTCATTCACCCTTTCAGACATACACACATTTGCACACACTGATGGCAGTTAGTTATATTGTAGCAATAGCTGTCCTGAGATAGACTGACAGAAGCAGAGCTGCCGTACACCAGACACCACTGAACCCTCCAACCACCAGCAGCAGGCAATGTGGGAGAAGAGTCTTGCCTGAAGACACAACGATAAAGTGACCCAACAGGAGCTGGGATCGAACCGCCAAGCCGCCACTGTAGTGTTTTCAACGTGGAAGTTGGTGACACCGAGTTAAACCACAAATGAAGACCCTGGAGTTTAGTTGCAGTATTTTTAATTGTCCTCATTAACATGTGGTGAAAACTGTAATGACAGAAAATAAGCTCAATCTTAACATGTAGAAAAATAAATACAAAAACAAAGTGCATCAAGCTCATCCAGATAACATTTTACCAAAATAATAATTAATATCAAACGACATCTGTATTAACAATCATATAAAGAAACTTATGGCATTCCTGCCTGATAATTCAGCTTGGATGGCATCTGCTTTAACTTCCATGTTCTCTCCTGTGCATGGCCTTTGTTTAGCTAGCAAAAACACCGCTAAACCGGAAGTTGCTGACCGGAATCGGAAATACATTTTAGCGATAATATTTTTAACAAAAACGTAAATAAATCAAGAATTATTTTTCTAAACCACTTATAACTGTTTTTAACAACACAAACATTTTTTAGCTTATTTATTTAACCCATGAACTCATTTATTTAAGAAAATGCCTTTAGGGCAACACACTCCCCGCCTGGCCTTATGAGGCCACCACACTAGTCAAAACGTTATACATTCAGTCCTTAGGCATGAGAAGAATAACTTCTGTAACCGGTCGCATAAATGTCTTTACACAACCTTGATCCCAAGCCTTCACCTCAATCTTCCTTACTCGATCGTCCTTGCCAGGGAATATGGCGGTGACCCTTGCCATGGGCCAGCTGTTATGCGTGACCTGCTTGTCCCTAAGCAGAACTAAGTCACCAACTTTGAGGTTCAGGCGAGATACAGTCCATTTCTGCCTTTGTTGCAATGTGGGCAAATACTCTTGTCTCCATCGTGTCCAGAACTGGTTGGAAAGAGCTTGGACCTGTTTCCATTGCTTGGTGTAAAGGTCTTTGCTCAGGAAGTCTCCAGGTGGGGGTAAAAGGCAAGAATTCTGCGTAAGGAGCATTGAGGGGGATAGGATTAATGGGTTCTCTGGATCAGAAGACACTGGGAGGAGCGGCCTTGCATTTATGATGGCTGTGATTTCAGCCATGAGTGTGCATAACACATCATGAGTCAGTTGTACCTTATCTTGTAGTAGCATGGAGTCCAGAATTCTGCGGGCGATCCCGATCATGCGCTCCCAAGAGCCTCCCATGTGGAAGGCATGTGGCGGATTAAATTCCCAGGAGCAACCTTGATCTGTCAGGTAATTTTCCATTGATTTGTCCATTCCGAGCTCCTTTGACGCTCCAATGAAATTGGTGCCACGATCAGAGAGCAGCTGTTTAGCGGGGCCCCTTAGTGCAAAGAAGCGGCGGAGGGCATTTATGCAGCTGGATGTGTCTAGAGATTCGATTACCTCTATATGCACCGCCCTTGAACTCATGCAGGTAAACATGATGGCCCACCGCTTACTTACAGCTTGTCCACCTCTGGTACGCCTGGTTGTCACAGTCCAGGGCCCGAACACATCAAGGCCGGTGTAGGTGAAAGGAGAACAAGTTTTTAGGCGTTCTGGTGGTAGATCTGCCATGCGTTGATGTTCTTGTTTTCCACGTAGTTTGCGGCAGGTTAAACATTTGTGGATTACTGAGTTGACTAGTCTTTTGCCACCTAAAAGCCACAGCCCCGCAGCTCTGATTGCTCCCTCTGTCAGATGACGGCCTTGGTGCTTCACTAGCTCATGGTGATGACGAGTGAGTAGAAGGGAGATGTGAGAATCTTTGGGAAGAATTATTGAGCTCTTTTCAAAGTTCTCAATTTCTGAGTGTCTGAGTCGGCCTCCAACAAAAATGAGACCATTCTGTAAGACTGGGCTGAGCTTTTGTAGGGGGCTCTGTTTTGAGATTGGTTTGTTATCAATCAGGGCAGAAAGTTCTCTTTGAAAGTCTGCCTTTTGTGTCTCCTTAAGGATGACATCTTTAGCTTGAGCTATCAACTCTGGAGTGTGAGGCAGGTGGCATTTGTGCCAGCCTTTGCATTTGCTGTTTGCGTTAGTCCCATTGAAGGATTTTGCAATGTGGATGAAATTTGCCATTGCTCTGACAAGGGACTTGAAGGTGGAAAAGCGCTCAAAACGTTTACTGTTGAGTACTTGGAGGTGAGTAGCATAAGTTTTGATTTCTGGCCTGATATCTGAGTCTTTGTCTGGTTCAATTAAATCAAACATCCCACTCGCTTGTGTTTTCTCTGTTGAAGGACGGTGGATGAAGGATGGTCCGGTGAACCATGTGGACTTTTTTAGCTGAGCTGCAGATAATGACCTTGAAGCATGGTCTGCTGGGTTTTCCTCTGTGCGCACATAGTGCCACTGTTCTGGCTTTGACGACTGGTGAATGCACTGTACTCTGTTGTGGACATACGTGTAGAATCTTTTTGACTCATTACAGATGTAGCCTAGTACCACCTTACTGTCCGTATAAAAGTGTACCATGTCAAAATGTAAGTCCAACTCACCCTGAATGAGATCAGCCATTTCTACTGCCAAGACAGCTCCACACAGTTCGAGTCTTGGTATAGTTGGTTCTGACAGGGGAGCTAGCTTTGCTTTGCCCATTATGAACCCGACTTCAACTGTACCATCTGCTTGTGTTGCTTTTAAGTACGCTACGGCTCCTATCGCCTTTGTTGATGCATCCGAGAACAGACACAGCTCTTTGTGTACTGCTTGACTGAGTGAGGTAGATGTGCAGGTTCTAGGGACATGTAGTTCTTTTAAATCCTGAAGGGAATTTCTCCAGGATTCCCATTTGCTTCGTTTGTCTTCCGGAAGGGGTGTGTCCCAATCTGAATCTCCTGAGGTAAGCTCTCTGAGCAAAGCTCTTCCTTGGATTGTGATGGGTGCCAATAGGCCCAGGGGATCAAAAACGCTATTGACAGAAGACAGTACACCACGCCGAGTGTATGGTTTGTTTGTGTTGGCTACTGAGTAAGTGAATGTGTCTGCCGTTGTTTCCCAAATGAGGCCAAGGCTACGCTGTGATTGTGTTTCTTCACCCTCCAGGTCCAAGTCTTTGATGACTGGTGCACAATCTTCTGGGCAAAAGGCCTTCATGACTGCTTGTGAGTTAGAAGCAAACTTGTGCAGTCGTAGATTGGATTCAGTAAGTGAGGCTTGTGTTCTTTGGAGCAAGTCTATAGCCTCACCAGGAGAGGGCACTGAGATCAAGCCATCATCTACGTAAAAGTGCCTCTCCACAAACTTGACTGTATCAGCACCATAATCCTCTGCTCCTGCTCTGATGGCCTTGCGTAGTCCGTAAACAGCAACAGCAGGAGATGGTGAGTTGCCAAATACATGGACTTTCATGCGATAGTCAATAACTTCCTTGTGTACATCGTTGTCCCTATGCCACTAAAAACGGAGGAAGTTACGGTGGTCCTCACGCACCATGAAACCGTGAAACATTTGCTGTATATCTGCCATAACAGCAACCTTTTCTTTCCAGAAGCGGAGGAGAACTCCAAGGAGTGTGTTATTTAGATCAGGGCCAGTAAGGAGTACATTGTTGAGCGAGACACCGAAGTACTGGGCACTGGAATCAAAAACAACCCTGATTTGATTGGGCTTTTGTGGGTGGTAAACTCCAAATGTTGGAAGATACCAGCACTCCTCTCCTGTTTTTAGTGGGGGTGCTACCTCAGCATGGCCATTGGAGATGATCTTTCCCATGAAGGCCACATACTGGTCCTGCATTTCAGGTTTCCTGTTTAGGTTGCGTTTTAAGGATAAGAACCTTGTGACTGATTGCTCTCTATTGTTTGGCAGTTGTTGACGAGGTTGCTTAAATGGAAGCGGGGCAACCCAACTGTTGTCCTCATCTCTGTACATAGTACTGTCCATTATTTTTAGAAAAAGAGTGTCCTGTATTGAGAAAGCTGGTTTATTGTCATGTTCCGTCCGATTGAAAACCGTTTGTCCCAGAGTTTGCTCGGGTGCTTTACTTGGCCTATTTGTGTGTGGCGCTTCTTTAAGTTGTAGGAGGCTGCTGCATGGTTCAAAAACTGTAGGGCGGCCGTTTTCCAGAACAACTGTTTTGAGAGTACTGACTGTTGGCCTGTGAACATTACCCAGACAAACCTCCCCGACTACAACCCACCCTAGATCCAGGTGCTGGGCAAAGGGGGCGTCATGGGGGCCGTTGACTCTCTGCCTGACTTTGTGTGCTCGTAAAACATCTCGCCCAAGTAGCAGAAGTATTTCAGCTTTAGGGTCTAGTTCTGGGATGTGCTTTGCTACGGTTTGGAGGTGTGGCTGGTGTAGCACTGCACTAGGAGTCGGGATTTCGCTCCTATTGTTGGGAATGTCCTGACACTCAATCAGCGGGGGTAGCGGGATAACTACTAACCCATCTAATGACTCAACCTGAAAGTCCTCAGCCATTTTACCCCATGTTTCTACAATACCAGAGCATGTTCTAAGATTGTAGGAGATAGGTTAATTCTTAATGTCAAAGAGTTTAAAGAACTCAGGCTTCGCTAGAGAACGATTGCTCTGATCGTCTAATATCACGTAAGCTTTGATAGCCTTGTCCTTGTAACCTTTAGGGTACACCCATGCGAGGCATATCTTAGAACAAGAACGACCCCACTGACCTGAACCACACACATCGGTGCAGCTTGTTGTGACATCGACTGTGTTGGTACTGTTTTCTCCCTCCCCGCCGTCCTCTTGAGCCAGTGGGGGAGCCTTGTTGGCCTGTGGTGGGGGGCCAGGATGCATCACTGTGTCGTGGCTTACACTATCACATTCAGAACACTTTACTGTAAATTTACAGTCCTTTGCAAGATGAGTGTCTGAGGAGCAGCATTTGAAGCATATTCCTTTCTCCCTGAGGAAGGCCTTCCTGTCATCGAGTGGTTTGTTCCTAAAGGTTCTGCATTTTTTGAGTGGGTGTGGCTTATTATGCAGTGGGCAGTTCCTGTTAAAATCCTTGTTGGGGGTGGAAACGTTGGTTTTGTGCACAGTGATCGGTTTACTAGTGTTAAAGTTCTTGGCATAAGGTTTTTCTGGTTTTGAGTGTGTTTGGCTGTTCTGTTGGTTGAAACTTGGATCATTGCGTTTCTTAGCCTCTTTGCATATGAATTTGCAGAAATAGTCAAAGGGTGGAAAACAGCCTTGGTTCTCTTCTTTGTATTGAGAGCCATGTGACATCCACTTCTCCTGAAGTCCAAATGGGAGTTTGTCAACAATTGGGCCAATCCCACGAGAAGTGTCCAGATATAGTAGGCCAGGGATATATCCATCTTCCTTAGCGCCTTGAATCTCTTGTAGCAGATCCCCCAGTTCACGCAGCTTGACGTGATCTTTGACTGTTATTCTCGGAAAACTGTCCAATCGTTAGAAGAGTGACCTTTCGATTATTTCAGGTGCTGCATAACACTCATTGAGTCTTTCCCATGCTTTTCGTAGAGCTAATGCGGGGTTGTTGACGTGGACTGAGCGTATACGTTTCACCTGCTCGCTTGACTCCATCCCTAACCATTTCGTCATGAGATCTAGCTCTTGAATGGGACTGAGTTGCACCTCAGCTGTTGTGCCAGTAAATGAAGAGTACCATGCTCTGTAATTCTCTGGCCTATCGTCAAACTGGTAAAGGCCTGAAGTGATTAGATCTCGTCGTGCCATGTACTGAGCAAATGGTTCAGCTGCATGTGAAATACTGGCGGAGGTGTTATAATGAGGCGTGAATGGTGGGCTAAATGGGTTGAGAGAGGTATTTGGTTTCTTCAGTTTAAGTTTAGTTTCACCTTGAAACCGACTGGGCATGTTATGGTTAGTTAGGGCAGCAACATTGTCTGTAGTAAGCTCCTGTTCGGAGCTAATAGGTGGTGGGTCCGAATTGTCTTTAACAGGAGAATTCCATGTTATGAATGTGTCAGGTGAGCTGACTTGTGGAGGAGAAGTAGTTTTTAATTCCTGAGAACACGGAGATAGCTTAATGTCCATTTGAGATTGTACATATTCACTTGTACGTTCCAATTTAGATTTTTCTGATGGAGATTTTCTGCTCTCAGGCTCCTCTTGTATTGCCTCAGCTTCTTCTAGTACTCGTGCTTCAGCTACAGCAGCATCAGCTTCCCTTTGTAATGTCAATACTTCCAACTCTGCATCTATTTTAGCTTTTTCCAGTTCACTTTGTGCCTTTTCTACTTTCAACTGTGCTTCTTTGTTTGCATATGATGCTCTGACCTTAGCAGCATCTGCTTTAGCTCGTGTATGAGCAGCACTTACTGCTGATCCAGATGAGTGGCTGGTTCTGGAGCTGCGTGCAGACTTGCTACTGGATGCCATTTCCACCGTGATGAATCATCAATTGGTGCCTTTTCACTGTAGTGTTTTCAACGTGGAAGTTGGTGACACCGAGTTAAACCACAAATGAAGACCCTGGAGTTTAGTTGCAGTATTTTTAATTGTCCTCATTAACATGTGGTGAAAACTGTAATGACAGAAAATAAGCTCAATCTTAACATGTAGAAAAATAAATACAAAAACAAAGTGCATCAAGCTCATCCAGATAACATTTTACCAAAATAATAATTAATATCAAACGACATCTGTATTAACAATCATATAAAGAAACTTACGGCATTCCTGCCTGATAATTCAGCTTGGATGGCATCTGCTTTAACTTCCATGTTCTCTCCTGTGCATGGCCTTTGTTTAGCTAGCAAAACCACCGCTAAACCGGAAGTTGCTGACCGGAATCGGAAATACATTTTAGCGATAATATTTTTAAAGTGCCCATGACATCGGTTTCCATGTTTTCTAACTTATCTATCATGTTGCAACGTTGAGTTCTCACCTTAAACCTGCCAGAAAGAGCAAAAAACGGCGTCCATCTGTCTCCTAGTACAGCCAGTGAGAAGCTCTTCCAGATTTCAGACCCAGGTTTCAAACCGTTTTTTTCACTCCAGCCCGCTATGAGGTCATAGTGATCCGGACTTGCTTATATGGTAAATTCTCCTCCCACATGCACGTTCACGACAACTGGAGCGAGGCAGTGCCGCCGCCATTGCCCATAGACCGTGTAGTGTTTAGTTTCAGTTTCGTTTCTCTTTCACGCGACGGCACTGCCCCCTGCTGCAGCAGAAGTGTCAGGCTGCCAAATAAGGAGAAACCCAGCAGAACCGGAAGGCGGCGCTTTCTTCTGATCTCTGAGTTGCTCGTTAGGAAATAATTACAGCGTATTTTGAGTTATAATGGTGCAACGCTAATCTAGAGGCATCAAAGATTACACCTGTTTAATATAAAGAGATTTAAATATGGAGTCACAGGCACTTTAACAAAAACATAAATAAATCATGAATTATTTTTCTAAACCACTTATAACTGTTTTTAACAACACAAACATTTTTAGCTTATTTATTTAACCCATGAACTCATTTATTTAAGAAAATGCCTTTAGGGCAACACAGT
>SSNR01000337.1:255813-275003 GCA_006937965.1 Callopanchax toddi
AAAGATGCAGATAAATTTAAATTACGTGAATGCCTTATTTTGTCATATTGAACTCACGGCTGATTATACACTGCTGTACTGTCATATTGTAGTCTTGAAATTGAGATTGCATGCATGAATTGTTTGCAATAAATTACTCACTTATGAGTCACATAACACAATGTGCTCATAAATATTACAAAGCAGTGGGAAACCATTTAAACTTTAATGCAGTGTGGCCTATCTACTACAGGCATTATCACTTGATATGATCAAAGTTCTTCTGAGTTTGATTCTAATACCTTCTTTAGGAATACATCTGGCTGCTTATAATTTGTAATATGTGCATGCATTAAACCATAATATGCAATTCTTTATATTTCAACTTGAACTTATGGACACAACTCTTTGACATGCACATATTTAGCAATGTTTTTTTTTTTTCCTATAGCAGGTGTTCATTACTTTAATGGCATGTGAGAGTCGAGCTTTCTTCTACACAAGATAACACCTTTATTACGACAATAAAAAGAAAATCAGCCCAGAACACAGATGGTCTTTGCAAGGACTTGACCAGGTCTTTGGGCAGCATGTTAGGAATGGATTGGTGTCTATATTATATGTGATGAAGTGACAACAGTTTTAAGTGGGGTCAGTGTGTACATGAGTGTACATGATAGGTGTTGTAAGAACTTGCTGTGCATATATTACATTGTCAAGACACAGGGGAGCATCTAGGAGATGTGCGGACTGGCAAAAATATAGTTATCTGGTAAACACTAAGAGCACATGATGATTGCTTTCACAATGAAGGGAATTTTCTTAAAGTGCCCATGACATCGGTTTCCATGTTTTCTGACTTATCTATCATGTTGCAACGTTGAGTTCTCACCTTAAACCTGCCAGAAAGAGCAAAAAACGGCGTCCATCTGTCTCCTAGTACAGCCAGTGAGAAGCTCTTCCAGATTTCAGACCCAGGTTTCAAACCGTTTTTTTCACTCCAGCCCGCTATGAGGTCATAGTGATCCGGACTTGCTTATATGGTAAATTCTCCTCCCACATGCACGTTCACGACAACTGGAGCGAGGCAGTGCCGCCGCCATTGCCCATAGACCGTGTAGTGTTTAGTTTCAGTTTCGTTTCTCTTTCACGCGACGGCACTGCCCCCTGCTGCAGCAGAAGTGTCAGGCTGCCAAATAAGGAGAAACCCAGCAGAACCGGAAGGCGGCGCTTTCTTCTGATCTCTGAGTTGCTCGTTAGGAAATAATTACAGCGTATTTTGAGTTATAATGGTGCAACGCTAATCTAGAGGCATCAAAGATTACACCTGTTTAATATAAAGAGATTTAAATATGGAGTCACAGGCACTTTAACAAAAACATAAATAAATCATGAATTATTTTTCTAAACCACTTATAACTGTTTTTAACAACACAAACATTTTTAGCTTATTTATTTAACCCATGAACTCATTTATTTAAGAAAATGCCTTTAGGGCAACACAGCCACTAAGTTCTCATTAGCAATACAAGCTATTCAAAAGAACTGCAGCAGCACTGCTGCACACAAAGTGTGAAAAGACTGCAATGAGGATCAGCACCTCCAAATTTGAGCCCATGGTTCTCCCAGAAAATGGGTGACTTCCCAATTCCGGGTCGAGGGAAGAATTCCTACCTCAAGTGGAGGAGTTTAAGTATCTCAGGGTCTTGTTCACAAGTAAAAGAAGGAGGGAGTGGGAGATCGACAAGCAGATCAGGGCAGCATCGCAGAACCATCTGCAGTGGTGAAGAGGAAACTGATCCAGAAATAAAGGCTCTTGATTTACAGCTTAAGCTACATCCCAATCCCAATCCCAGTCTACGTCCTAACCCTATGGTCATAAGTTTTGGGTAATGACCAAAAGAATTACATCATGAATACAAGCGTGCAAAACAGGGCCAAATCTAGCCAGCCCCACTAAGGGGGGCAGGTAGAATATCAGGGGGGGCGAGTCTGGACATGCTAAGAATATTTTGGTCATCACATCCCCCCAATCCCTTAAATGCTTTGAAACCTACACCATCCTCATATCAGTTCCTCTATCCATATACTGTATTTATTTTCATATTTGATCCATAACCTCTGCATTTACCCGGGCTTGGGACCGGTAAGTAGGACACTGGTTTATGCCCTGTTGAGGCTGCATTCATCTGTTTATTTTTTGTTTTTGTGTGTGTGTGTTCATTGGTTCTTTTTTGTGTTTTTTTTTGTTTTGTTTTTTGGGTTTTTTTGGGTTTTTTGTTTTGTTTTGTTCTTTTTAGTGTTTTTTGTTTTTCTTTCGTTCTGTGTCATTTCGTTTGTCTTTTTTATTTTATTTTTATCTTTATTTTTATTTTTTTTAAACTTATCTATTTAACCATTACTTTTGTCTTTTAGATTGTTTTTTACTTTTATTTGTTTAATCTATCTTATCTGTTGAAGCTTTCTTTTTTGTCTTTTAGATTATAATTATCTTTTTTTAAAATTTATCTTAATTTGCATTGAACCTACCTTTTGTATTTTATATTACTTTTTATCTTTTTATTTTTTCCATCTTATCTATATATTGAACCTCTCTTTTTTGTCTTTTACATAATTCTTTATTTTTATCCATATATCCTTTATCCATTTTCTTGTTTATGGTATTTCTATCTTTTTTTTTGTTTATTTGTTGTTTTTATTTCTTTATGGCTTATATTAGCAGGGGTGCACACAATTTTTCATCCCATGTTCTCAAGGGAGAACCTGGCGCTCTTGTCTGGTACACACATGGGGGGGGGGGTTAGGTTGATGATGAAGGTGGTGATGAACATGAGCTGTCGCTGTAGGCTGTTTTTTGTGTGTATGTCGCAGTAGTACTGGACAAAATACTCACGGACTGGATCGGATCATGGATTTCAGTCAAAGATTTGATCATTATTTGAATCAGCAGAAAGAAAAATAAAAGACAAAAAACTTTGATCTCTATTTATTTTGGAGCAACATTTTTGTAACAACATTTTTCTGCTCAATCTACAGCATTTAGTGATTTTTTTTTTAGTGATCTAGTGATTTTTTTTTTCAAACTTGTGCATACATTTCCAATACATTTCATCATTCCTTTTGTGTTTGAAAAGGAGTAGGCAGAAGTTTTCACTTATTTTGCCCTACCCCCTTTAATCTTACTTCTTATTCATTCTTTTCTTGAATCAACTAACAATTATAGAAAATACATTTAACTCAAGATGTCAATCCAATGCTTAAATAAAATGTTTAATCATATAAAAACAAATTAAATGGTGAAAAGACTTCTGATCACCTCTCGGGTCAGACAGAGCCGCTCACTGCCGACAGCTGCAGCAGGTGAGGAGGGGGGGGGGGGTGACGATCAAGGTGTTCTAATCGCTCCTGACTGAACACCGTTAATATTAACATTCATTAGCTCGTAAAAAAGTCCAAAACAACACGTTATCTAAATAGATGAGTCTGGTTTCTCTATCAGAGAGGAGATCAGCTGACAGATGGGGGGGTTAGCTGGTCCACGCGCGCATCAAAGAATGAATCCGTTAATGATCCGTTAATGATCAGTGATCCTTTGTTCTGGTTAACTAAAATGACTGCGTCTGATAGAGAGAACTTGATATGTGATGACTAAATGAACGCCTTTCTCAGAGGGGAATTATTTATCAGCAGATTCAGAGCGCGAGTTGTCGGGTCGGGGAGGATTTACCAAACGCACGAGTGCGGATCCGTGAACCGTGTCCCGAACCATAGAGGGCGATCAGTGCTGATCACTGATCTATTGTGACCTGTTGCACCCCTCCTGAGCATGTGTGAGTTGCGTGCATGGGTCGGGTGTACTGTGATTGTGTGTGTGTTGAAGCGTGCGTCAAAGTAGCCGCGCGTAAAGGCGCGGTGCCAGGCGCATTGGAGATGCTGTGAGTGTGTGTGTGTGTGTCGGAGGTTCTGCTGTGTGTCCACTAGCTTCAGAACTTCATGTGATCACTCATTCACTGAGCTGCAACAGGATGTGAAGCTCGTCAGATCGAAGGGTCTCCCATCGGGACCGCGCAGCGCTGGTTCGCTCGGGCAGTGGGTTCTGGTACGCATGAATGAAATCCGGTTCTGATGACACCCTCCCTATGCATCTACCAATCAGTAGCTACTTTGAATGAGGACAAACGGAAGGGAGCGCTCACTCTGACCGTTTTTCACTGAAATATTTTTTAAATTTGGTATTTCTGCATGCAATCGCGTTTGGGGGGGCAGTCATGGAATTTGGGGGGGGCAATGCCCCCCCTTGCCTATGCCTACATCCGGGCCCGGTGCAAAATGAGTTTTCTCCGCAAGGTTGCCAGGCTCAGGTGAGGAGCTTGGATGTCTGGGATGAACTCAGAGTAGAACCGGTGCTCCTCCAATTTGAGAGCTTACAGTTGAGGTGGTTCAGGCATCTTGTCAGGATGCCTCCTGGACTCCTCCCTGAGGAGGTGTTTTGAGCATGTCGCACTGGTAGGAGGTCCCCGAGCTGACCCAGGACCACCTGGAGGAAGTACATCTCCAGGCTGGCTTGAGAACATCTGGGAGTCACACCAGTCGAGCTGGTGGAGGTGGCTGGGGACAGGATGGTCTGGGATTCCCTACTTGGGATGCCGCTCCCCTGGACTTGGAAAAGTGGAGGAAATCAAGGCAAGAGTAATACTTATTACATCTAAATATTTCTAAATTGAATAATTTTTTGTCCAAATATTGTACAGGAAACCTCCATATTAATTTTACTCTACTATCATGGTACAATGTTATGATATTTACAATGAATTTACATGATCAGTTATGCATTTTAGGTTTAACATTAAATCAAAGTAATCAATCAAACTCCTAAAACTGTTTTTTGAAACTTGAAGGGAAAATGAAGTGAAGTAGATGGGAAACAGATTTTAACAGAAGGAGATGACAAATCAGAGCTACAAATCTCTCCTTTTACTGGGGGGCTGTGGATCAGTGGCAAGAGCATGTCTGCCAGCCTGGTAGTCGGTGGTTCAATCCTCGCATCCTCACTACATGTCAAAGTGTCCTTGAGCAAGACAATGATACCCCTATAGCCCCCCCATATTCTTGAATCAGGATGTGAGTGTGTGTGTGTGTGTGTGTGTGTGTGTGTGTGTGTGTGTGTGTGTGTGTGTGTGTGTGTGTGTGTGTGTGTGTGTGTGTGTGTGTGTGTGTGTGTGTGTGTGTGTGTGTGTGTGTGTGAGAATGAATTATTGTGACTTTCAGTGTAAAGTGATTTGAGGGGTCAAAATGACAGTTGGAAAATGCCAGCTTTATTTCTTTCATTACTGTTACATTGTTCAATAATTACATCATAAAAACAAAATTTTATGTTATTATATAAAATTAGTTCAGTTTGTGTTATCATTTGCTCTTTTAAGCTTTAAAGGGTTAAACAACTGTTGCTCCTTGACATGCTTAAAAATAATTGACCTCCTCTTACCCTGTTACCTGTCTAAGCAGGTGGGAAACAGAGCTGGACAGGAAAACAAATCAGACCAGAGACACAAATATATCATCTAAGTTTTGGAGAATGAAACATGATGTAAACTGGGATTCTTTTTGACATTTGCCCTAAAAATGCAAAACAGCACATTTGAGGCATGAATGTCCCAGTAGCTGTAAACTGTTTGAGAGACATGGAAGTGATGTAATACCACTCTGCTGTCTCTTGTTTTTGTTTATTTATGTTTACTGTTCAGTTCATGACATCCACCTAAAAGTAGTTAATTTGAAGCCTAAATATTGTTTCTCTGAATGTGCTACTGTAACACCTCACTTCGGTATTTACAGGTGAGTATCAGATGGGGTGTTCAGCAATAAAGTATGGACAAGTAACGTTCAACTCAATTCGTCTGCTGGAGCAAAATACGGCTTTATAACAAAAATAAAGAAAGAGAACACAGACCAGTAAATAGGTTTGAACTGCCGGCTTATAAGAACAAAAACACATGGACAACATTTAGACATTACATAAAAAAAAATTTTTAAACTTAAAGCAGCACTCTGGAGGATTTCATCAAGAGAGCAGTTTTTGAATCTAGCGTCCAAAGGCTCCTCCTCAAAACATCTCGACACGCGCGTCCGGTTGCGGGTGCACACGGCGCATATACGTTGCGGGCATGAACTGTACAGCTCAATGTGTAGAGTTTAATCACTCACAGTTCACAAATCTTATTCCAACACTACGAGGGTCTGATGAGCCCTCTTTGTCCCTGCTGCTTCTGATATTAGCTCTGTTAGCAGAGAGCTGCTGCTGGATTCTGAAGCTGAACTTGACTCGGCCCTGGATGAACTTTCTGACCAAAATAAACGCATAATCCTGTCAAGCCTTGCCATTCTGTGAGGTGAAAGGTTTAAAAATATAAATAAATCCGTCTTTAGCTGGAGAATGGGTAGGTTTTTAGTAGAAATGAGCCGTGAGGCTGATATGCAAACAGAGAAACACACGGAGCGTCCTCAGAATCCATTGTAGTTTAGTGTGCTTAGATCCCACCAGTTCAAATGAATCCTCGCACCGACCAGCAGAGGGCGTATTGCATGAAGCATGAAATGAGAATTACATTTTTAAATTATCCCTTAAAGCGGCTCTCTGGATTATTTTTCTATGTATCAAAGTTTTCTAAATGTTTTAAATGATATTTCAGGTCTAAACTATGATCTATGGGTTGAGTTCCACAACATCTGTCATTCTGATGAAGACCCTCCTTCCTCCTAGAGACCCCTTTCCATTATTTCTTGCCGCCAACATTTTTCAGCCAATGAAATTCAAATGTCTGCATTCTCTCAACATGCACGCGCATGGACCAAACCTGTACCAGTAGGGGGCGCTGTCATACAGGACGCTCCGTGTGTTTCTCTGTTTGCGTCTCAGCCTCACGGCTCATTTCTACTAAAAACCTACCCATTCCCCAGATAAAGATGGATTTATTTTTATTTTTAAACCTTTCACCTCACAGAATGGCAAGGCTTGACAGGATTATGCGTTTATTTTGGTCAGAAAGTTCATCCAGGGCCGAGTCAAGTTCAGTTTCAGAGTCCAGCAGCAGCTCTCTGTTAACAGAGCTAATATCAGAAGCAGCAGGGACAGAGAGGGCTCATCAGACCCTCGTAGTGTTGGAATAAGAGTTGTGAACTGTGAGTGATTAAACCCTACACAATGAGCGGTACAGTTCATGTCCGAAGTATATGCGCTGCGTGCACGCGCGCACATGCAACTGGACGCGCGTGTCGAGATGTTTTGAGGAGGAGCCTTTGGACGCTAGATTCAAAAACTGCTCTCTTGATGAAATCCTCCAGAATGTGGCTTTAACTTAAACTAAATACATTTTTTTCACTCACCAAATCCTGTTCATCAATTGCCAAACCGTCTCCACACATGGACAAGTTGGGGAAAAAAAGACCCTTCTTTGGTTTACAAAAAATGTTTTTGGACAACTTTTCTCAAATTTTCTTCCTTTCAGCAGCTATATTTTTACATGATATACACTCTGTTCCCTCTGAACAAAGCAGCAAGAAAAAAAACAGAAAACAATCTGATTGGTTGTTACCAGTCACATGAGCAAAAGGAAATTTAACAGTTTAAAGTCATACAACCCTTAGTTTTGTTCCCAAATTTAACTTGTTTGATATAAAACTGTACACATTTTCTTCTCTTTTATCATATTTCAAATAGATTTGAAAGGAGGTTTAACACACCCCCTCCCTCTGGACAGAAGTCCACACAAAGCACCCAGGTAACGCCCCCTCCCCTTTGATGGAGTTTCAGGGCTTCCGGACCATGAAACCTTTTTTCAGGTTTCAAAAGTCGGATGTGGAGCAAACAACTATCATATGCTAATGGTGTTAGCCACTAGCCGGTGGGGCTAACCAGCAGCTTGCTTCACCACCTTAGCCAAAAACACGTCTTGGAATAATAATTACCAGGAAAGTCTCAAGCTTATATCTGAACTAGGGCTGCTCGATATTGGCTTTTTTACCGATATCCAATATTGTCTAACACTTAATTTCCGATACCGATATAAACCAATACCAATATAAGCAGGTAGCCCTCATAAAAAAAAAAATACAAACACAGGATTTAATGCAAGGTGTGCCAAATAAATAAAAAACATCTCAAAAACTATACATCAGATTTGTTATATTTTGACATTTTGGGAGAGAGAAGAAGTAGCCGAACAGTTTGATGTATAATATGTGCATGGTATGTAAAGGTCATGTGTGTCATCATTACAAAAACCGATACCAATATTTACCGATATTACATTTTGATGCCAATATCAGCCGATATTATTGGTAGACCAATAATATTGAACATCCCTAATCTGAACTCTTCACCTCTGCAGCTAAAACAGCTAGTAGCAGTCAGAGTCAGACATCCATTAAAGATGTGTTCGCTAAAGGGACCGCTTGTGAAAAAAAGGAAGCGGAGGGTCAAGATAACCAATGCAATAACGTTCCACGGTAGTCTTTTTTTTTCTTAATTACTTCTCTCTTTTGACAAACATAATTTAAAGTGGTTATGTATTTACCTGCCTGTGACTAGACATGAAAAAACTATGATTTTCTGCATATGAAAGTCAAATGGACTATTAAAAGCTGATCTAGTGCAGTAATTATTTTAGAATTCAAAAATATTGTGGATAGTAACGGCCGTGTAAAAAAAAAAATCACAGTAAATTTTTTTTTTAAAGTGATAAAACATTTTTGCCATACCGTCCTGCCCTAGGTTGCAGGTTTAAATCCTGGCTGTGGCCTTTCTGCATGTTCTCCTATATGCATGTGTAGGTTTCCTCTATGTGCTCCAGTCTACTCCCAGAGACAACAACATGCCCGATAGGTGTATGTAAGTTGCTTTGGATAAAAGTGTATCCTAAATGAATAAACACATTCTAGTTAAACTCAGTCTTCTTACTGAGTGCAGCCACTTTTATTTTTTTGCCACTCAGGATCCAGGCATGGAGGGTGGAAGAAGAGGTCATTGAGGGTATTCAAGCAGTCACATGGGTGTATAACCTCTATCACTAATGCAGCCCGCCCACCTCCTGAGAAACCACATCTCCCCACACTTTCTGAAAAGCTTGTTAACCCCTCATTGTAAACTTATGGAACATTATGTCAAAATCACCCAACAGAATGTTATAATATTTTATTATCAACAAAATAGAGAATTATGAGTGAGAGAGGGCTAAATGGTGTGCTACTACTGTAGAATAAAATGTCAGTGAAGAGAGATGATAAATGATTAGAGCAGAAGAAGAAAAACAACATGGAAAGGAGGGATTTACAGTAACTAATGATGTTCTCAATGGGTCAAAAGAAGAAGAATATGGAGTCATCAGCCTACATACACACACAGCAATCTTCATTATCTGAACCATTGCAGACACAAACACAGAGGCCAGGATCAATGACTTTCTGTTGTACTGAGCAATATAAAAAGCACACACACACGCACACACACACACACACACACACACACACACACACACACACACACACACACAGGCATGCACGCACACACACACACACATACACAGGCATGCACGCACACACACGCGCACACACACACACACACACACAGTAAAACACAAAACAATTACAAAGTAAAAGTCACACTCACATGGACCCTCCCACACACAATCTTCTGGGGGAGGATATTCATTCATTAGTGTCAGTCAGTAAGTACGACAGAGAAGACAACCTGAAAACATAACCTTGCAGCAAGTTTGTGTATATGTGATGCACATTATGAGGTTTGTGTGTGTTCTCACAAGTGCAAAGGTGGGAGGAACAATCTGATGATGTGTGTTTGACATTCACTCACAAGGTGAGAACAGCTTCACATCATTCTGCATGTGTTTTTGTGCTATCTCTGTGTGGGATTTTAGTTTGTTTGGTTTTCTGTTATATAATAGCTCATTAAGAACATTTGATCTCACTGTATGTACAATTCAAACTTTTTTCCAAGGCTTTTCTTCAGTTTAAATAGATACTTTCTAGAGTACTTTGAACATCAAGAGTAACTTGAGGAAAATCATTCATCCAAACTGTCCAGTGGTCTACATCTACACCCACCTTGCATGCCTATATAAAATGTCGGCCGAGGTAGACCTGACATGAGAGAAGCTCAAACCATTAAAGCAACAGTCAACATGACTGTTGCGTAGCCCCGTGCGTCCCCCTACTGGTTAAAAGTGTAATTTTCACTGTCATAAATCCTCCCACAGCTGGGTTAGGGGTTTGGGTCTATGTGGGCACAACCTCCGGGTCCCTAGTAGACCAGTGAGCGACCTGGCAGGCTTTCGGGTTGAGGTGGACCAGGTTAGGTTCAGGCTGATTTATTTATTAATTTATTTATTTACCTTTGTAGCGTAATATAGGGGTAAAGTTGTATATATTGAATATTATTATTATTATTATTATTATTAATGAATATTAATAGTCAAAACCTCGTAATTAGGGCACCACCCAGCGTTTTCTTTGGAAGGTAAGCTGAGACAACCTTGAGTTTTATCTTATTTGTATTTTATTGTTATTTATCATTTATCAGTCTGAATCTGAAAGAAGTAAGCTCTTTACCCATTTTCGATATGAAAACATACAAAAATCACTGGAAGCCCATTTATGATTATATATGGATAAATTTATTTACAGAAACCTCAAAATGAACATGTTATAACAGCAACACAGCAAAGTTAGGAATTTGACTTTGTAACCAGTTCAAGTTATTGACAAGATGAATTATTGAGGTTAAATAAATATTAATGACTAGTGTTTCAGAGTGAGAAATGGTTGCTAATGAAATTAAACTAAGTTATTGACCTATGAAAGGAAAAGGCTGATTAAGGGATTTTAAAGGGGGAATATGGATGAGAGAGTTAGGTTTAGCTTGCTTTACCCAAACTGCATCATATTGCAATAACCACATAGGTTGATTGTCTCACCGAACCACTGAACTTGAATCCCCGAGATACGTTGAGGCCTGGACGGCTTTGTTTCCTCCAGCAGTCACAGTGGTTCCTGTTCCAGCTTGGAGAGAAGGCAGTCAGGGCATGAAACGCTCGATAGGTGACTCAAGTGTGGAAGGGTATCAGAAGCTGATGGATGCAGATCTCCAGGATTTGGGCAAGCATGGCTCTCTCATGGCAGGAGGATGTCTTCATGTTCAGTAGTTTAGTTTCAGATTAACGCCGTCTAACTTTTGGTTTCTAACGAGGAATAAAGAAAAATAAACTTTAAAACGTCTAAACTTGGTTGAGAAGAATGTAACGTGAAAATAAAAGAAAAGCTTAATGCCGAAAGTTTCTAAGACTAAAGGTTTGAGAGTCTGTTCTTCTGGGCAGGCCCCATGTTGGAAGCCTGAGGTCCTGACTCCCTGGGAGGAAGCAGGCCAGCCTGCAGGCAGGCTGGAGAGGTCATCAGGTCATCTGAGCAGGAAGAGGCATGAGGCGGGGGCAGAGACCAGAGGGAACGCAAAAAGGCAGGCGGAAGAGGAGGAAGAAGAAACAGAAGAAGAGGCAAGAGGGCTAGCGTTAGCGCCTCCTGGTTTTAAAGGGCAGAGGTGGAGTCTGGTTCAGCCAATGGTGTGGTTGACTCCACCTTCATCTGCATAAAGGGGAAGTACTTTAGGAGTGGCTTAAGGGGATTTTAACTTTTGATGAGAGAAATAAAGTTTCTAAGCTACATAAATAAATCTTTATCACTTTTCTCTCTGAAACTTGATACGTTATTCAGAATCACATGTTTAAACTGACTGCATCACGTTTATTCTAAGCATAGAAACACATTAAATCCCACATCAAATTAATCAGAGAAATCAGTTACTCTTTAGGTTAAGAGTACATTCAATGGATAGACATTTCTAGTTTCTTTTACTAGATTAAATTTAAAAGAGAAAAACACCCATAGGTATTTTGGTATCATATTGATAAACAATATGAAAAGTCTTCAAAGAAGATTAACTAAAGAAAGCATATGCAGTAGAGATCTAAAAGTAGTTAAAAGTCATCATGGGAAATCAAACTTTATCTTGTAAACACATTTTAAAAGTAAACCTGTGGATATTAACATTCCTTTACCACAATTTGGATTACACTGAAGTTTAATTTCATCTGGAACCTGTGAGGGTGAAGAGGGGTTAGATTTGATTCCTTGAAAAGACACTTGAGTTCTTAAGGGACAGGAGAGACAAAGGAATTCCTGGGTCTTTCATTTGGGGAAGAAAGGTGGGGGTGATGGGCTACCACAGAGTGTGAGATGGATGCTGAGTTTTGATAAGAGCCAGAGTCAGAGATGGGTGAGGGGGCTCTTTGGCTCCCTCTCATCTGTGGGTGATCGTAACTCCTTTGATCCCATCCTGAAAGTTTGTTATTTGAACAAGTATCACCAAGCTGTAAATTAGCATCCGCATTATCTTTACTGTCAACAGAAAGATGCAAAGAGAGGTCCTTCCTCAGGACAGGCGTTTACGACTGCCTGGGGCTGCCGACCCTTCCTGGGTGTGAGCTGGTAGGAAAAAGGTTAAATGTCACACACAAATAATAATCCATTTCTTGATCTGGTCCATATAAACTTAGAAATAACATCTATTTCCACTACACCTTTGAGGTAAAGTAGAAAAGTATGTCTTTCAGGATGTACTTTTTTACAATATTTCACCATGTGGTTAATAATCAGACATGAAACCCTCGCTGAAACCATCACTCCTCCCCTACTGTTGCTACACCTGGTAACTATGGCCGTAAAGCAGGTAGTGACATCATCTACTGCCTACCTGCTCCTCAAAACTGTTTTGTGCGGTATCTGGCCAGTAGAGGGGTGTAGAGTGGTGGCAAATATAAAAATGGTCACATTTCTAACTCAAAAATCTATTAGATCAATTTTAGTGCTCTAGCTTAAAGTGTAAAAACAACTTTTTTATGTTGCTTTAACACTGAACACTCCTAATGCTGCTAAAGGCTGGTTCACACAGCAATATCTCTAAGCCATGTTTTGACCCAAATCTCTTCTGTGGACAATCTTAACTCTTTAAGACCTCCTGTGACACAAATGATACACACATTTCTAAGTTTCTAGGAGCTCTATCTTTTCAACAAGATTTGTTTTTTTCCTCAAAAAGCTACAGTCTAAAATCTTTTAAAGGTTTTCTGTCCATCTGTGGATTATTTATGTACTTAAGTGTCAAGTTACATTTTTATTTAGTATAATTATTGTTGTATTAATTATTATGGAATTGCTTAATACATTTAATATGAAAATCAATGATTATCATTAGCAAACAAATGTTTCAAATTCAAAAAAATTTGAGTCTTCTGAATATTATTTAATATGTCGGGTCTTCTGCCGTTCTGTGCATGACAGACGCTAGATTCAGCGCCCTTCAGCTCTCCTATAATTTGCACTAAAGGCTGGTTTCAGTGTGCATGCGTCAGTAATAGAGAACAAAGCGTAGGTCTATTGGTAAAGCTGAGTGCACCCAGGACATGCACAGTAGACTCCAAAGAAACAGCAAGTATATAACTCAACCTTTCAGTGTGGTAAAAAAATGGTGCGAGAACATTTTAAAACTACACCTAAATGCAGATTATACACAGTACTTATTGTATTTTTAATGGATAGATCGTTTAGTTTTATTTTCATGTTTGTTTTTTATATTTTGTGATTCCTATCTCTTCTTCTTCCTCTTGGACTGGTGGGGCGGCGCCCTAGAGCCCCCTATGGATGGGCCGCCACTGCCTTGAAACCAATAAACATAACTAGTCCACCAGGAATTTCCCCAACCCACCCTGTAGGGGGAGACTTTGTGCCTAATATCCAGTAACTATTTCTGATAGTTCTCTAAGACAGTAAAGGTATTACAGGAAATATACATCATACTCTGTGATGAAGGCTCACCAACAATTCAGCACACACACACACACACACACACACACACACACACACACACACACACACACACACACACACACACACACACACACACACACACACACAAGTTTGGTGAGTGCTCCTGGATCTCCTCATTAAAATGCATGTGCCTCTTCAAAGCACAAACAACAATGATGCCATCTGGTGCTAGAGGCAACACACATGTATGCACATTGTAGACATGTTCATGTGTAAAAAATACCTATACCTATCTTTAACACACATTACTTTCAATCACACTGATTATTTTTGTATTTAAAAAAATACACAGAGTGTACCAGAAATGTTCATTGGGTCGTTTCTTTAAGTCCAAAATCCATTTTCATTAAAACAACTACAAAAGAAATAAACACATGAACCGTCTTCTTACTAAGTGTCCTATTTCAAAGGCAAACACCACTTAGATTCTCAAGTGTGTCTATTGTGTTAAAATTCATTAAAGCCTAATGTTCAACTCACAGAAAACTACTAAACAAGTGTGTTTTTCACAGTTCTTTTTTAAAGGCCAGACCTTCCATGTAATGCTGCATGCAGGAGTAGTCCAATTGCACCTATCGTTGGATGTCAAAGTTCGCAAGAATCAAAAAGGTTGTTTGAAAACACAAACACTGGTAGGTGAGCCAGTTTGCTGATGTGAATGGTTTCCACATGTCTACTGTGGCACCAAAAATGCCTGGAGCTGTGTGGCGTTCATCATCCAGTTCCACAAAATTCACAACAAAGCAGCCATCGGTTTGGGATGTGTCCAAACTGATGGTCACATCCCACATCTGTGACTCTGCTTTCTACAACGTTCTACTATAAATGAAACCAAAACTGAAATCCTCAACGTTGCTCTGGATGAGCTTGTTCCTAAAGTCAAGGATTCTCTTAGTCAACTTGCTTCATTCACCAAACCCTCTATTAGAAATCTTGGTGTGACCTTTGACCCAGCTCTTCCTCTGAATGCTCATGCCAGCTCTCGAGTTCTTTCTTCCTTTTATATTCTCAGGAATATTGCTAAGTTGAGTTCCATTGTGTCTCACTCTGAACTGTCTGTCTGGAGGACTGTGACTCGCTCTCCACCTGTCTCAGCAAAACTTCCTTGGATTAGTTTCAGGTGGTTCAGAATGCTTATGCTAGGCTTCTGAATAAGTCCTCTAAATACCGCACCCTACTACTCTTCCAGCTTCACTACCTGCTGAGTTATTTTCAGATCCTAGTTCTGGTATATTCAAGCACCAGCTTACATCAGTGACCTTTGACATTCTTACACCCCCAGTTGATCCCTGAGGTCCAGTGATCAGAGCCTACTGGTTGTGCAGTGTACCAGGCTAAAGACTAAAGGAGACACTGCATCTGCTGCTGTGGCCCCCAGACCCTGGAACTCTGTCCCCCTGAGCCTGAGATAAGTGACTCAGTGGACTCTGTACAAAAACTGCTCAAAACCTTCTTTAGATTGGTAACACACCCTGTTGTCTCCTTTTCTGCTTCCTATTTCTGTTGTGTGTGTGTGCATGCGTGCGTGCATGTGTGTGTATAAATATCTTCCACTTTTCACTGCTGCTTTTGATGCCAATCCTACCTTTGACAGAGGTGTTCGGAGGAGGTCCCTCAATACGCAGGTTCCATGGTGGGTCTCCCTGGTTGGCGAAGTCCCTCATCTTCAGGTAGCTGATGGTGAGCCGTATGATTGAGGCCTTGTCTAACTGGCTGGTGATGGCACCTGGCAGGGGCAGCATCTTGGCTAGTTCATAAAATTCAAAGTTCTCTTTTCCCCGCCGTGACCTTGCTGCATCTCTTGACTTCTCTTTCCGAAGAGCCTGCAGCCTGGACATACAGCAAAGGATGAAAGGATGTCAGAAATTTGATTATGAAGATGACATGCCAAATGTGATTCATCATAAATCTCTGTAGAGCAGAGGAATTGTTTTTAAAGTATTATAGCCTCCATTCCATAAACTTTCCTATAAAATAATATGCATCCCACAAATGCTGTAAGAACTTAAAACAAAGGGAACAAACATACATACATGTATTAGTCATTTAAATAAGTTCTCCTTTATATGGAAAATATACAAAGTTTAGAAGACACAACAGCCCCAGACAGATTTATTTAACTAAATAAATGTGGTCTAAAAATCTAAGCTTACTAGACATTTCCACCTAGTAGTAGATTTGGTTTTTAATCTTTAACAGTAAATAGATATCGCTTAAAATGGACTCAAAATCAGATCTCTGTTCATTACCTCTTGTCACTGCTATATGGTCTATTTCCATACTTCTTGTACATTCATGTTATTGGTTAATTATATTTCCATTCTTTTTGTGATGTAGATGGAGGGTTAAGCAATAAAGCTTTTTAGGTGGTAAGGATTTTTCTCCTTACCATCAGCTGCCTAACTTTAGCTCTGAGCTGTTGTTGTCAGCAGCATCAAACTCATGTCATATTGTTGTTTTATTTTAAGCTTTGTCAGAAGTCAAAACCAGAACCCCTTGCTGTTTTTAGAAACCAGATTGCACAGAAGCAAGTGCATTTGTTTCCCTTTAACTTTTCCCTCAATGTTGGGTTATTAGACCACACGCAGACTGCGTCGGTGCATTGTCCATGATGGAAAACAATTCCAATATGCTGTATTTAAAACACAAATGAGAAAATGTTAATTCACTTTCATGTCCTCATAATACCACAAGTAATCTGTCATCTAAAATCTCAGAAAACCTGCCACTACACCAGGGTCAAATAGAATAGAATAGAATAGAATAGAATAGAATAGAATAGAATAGAATAGTCCTTTATTGTCCCTCAGTGGGACAATGTGATTAATGGACAAATGATCAAATATATGATTTTTGATATGTTTTAACAAGGTCAGGGCCAAGTACAGGCAAGGGCGTAAATTTGGCATGGACGCAGTGGACGTGTCTCCACCAATATTTAGAAATCACTGAAATGTCCCCACCAATAATTTGATCCAAGGATGCAGAAATGACGCTGCGTCCCCACCATACGTGCAGCCCAGCGGAGTGAGGCGCTGTGTCAGCCATGCTCCTCTGCCTCCGCGGGCTTGGAGGTGTGTCTCTGATCGACCGACGTGAGCCCCTCGCGGCCCGCGCCGAGCCGCTGTCGCTGACAGGACCTGCTGTGGAGCGGACTGAACTGGCCATCGGGCATTTTACCAGTCGTGATGTTAACTTTGGACCGGACCGATCCGGACCAGCGCTACAGGATGGCACGGTTTAATCTGCACTTCCTGTTTCAGCGCTCAGAACTAAGGAGGAAGCAGAAACTCTCTTTTCTGTCTCGCGCTTTGCCAGACTCGCAGCTCGCGCCGTTGTCATAACAACCAGCTGACAGACAGCTGTAGAGGTTGTATTTATACACATCAGGTCAAAAGCATCAGAGAACATCTCGATTATGACCTTAAAACAAAATAACAGAATGTTAACTGGATAGTCAGTCCAGTCTAATCTAGTTCTAGACCTGTTAGATCCAGGTCTCAGTCAGGTCCAGGTCTCAGTCAGGTCCAGGTCTCAGTCAGGTCCAGGTCTCAGTCAGGTTCAGGTCTCAGTCAGGTCCAGGTCTCAGTCAGGTCCAGGTCTCAGTCAGGTCCAGGTCTCTGTTCAGCTTTTAATGATCGCTTTGTCACTCAGTATCATTAGATGCAGAAATAAAGAAGGCAGAAATCCTTTATGTGAAATTACTAAAGGCAAAAGACATTTTTAATGAGAAAATATAGAGTTTTTGGATTTAACCATAAATCATGTAATCATCATGTAATCATGTAACTGTTTATTAGTTAAAGTTTGGAGAATAAATCAACTAAAGCAGGTGGTGTGTTTGAGGGCATGTAAATATGAACCAAAATCATCAAGATACAATAAAAGACTATTAAAAGAAATGAAATAATAAAGGACAGATGAAGATTTCTTAGACAAAATAAAAGACTATAAAACAAATAAAATTAATAAAAAAAATATATATATATCATTAAAAATCGACATGTTTAAACACCAATAAGAGAACATAAAAGATTTAGTTAAAAGCAGTTTTAAATAATTGGGTCTTCAGCTGCTTTTTAAAGGTGTCCAGACTGTCTATACAGCGTAAAACTAAAGGAAGTTCATTCCAAAATCCTGGTGCATGATGATCAGTAGAAAGTCCTCCTATTGCAGGACTAGACCTGTCCTGTTTGTAGTTGATGGAGGTCATCAGCTGCTAGCCGGGTTGTGGGTCTGCAGTTCTGTTCACGTAGGGAACAGACTTTGTTTTAAAGTCAGTTACAGGGTTTCCTGTGTCGATTCTATTAAACTAAAAACGACCCAATATGGATATTGACATCTTTTTGGATAATTATAAATATTACATTAAAACACTGTATTTCAAGGAAAATACAAGAACCAGATTAGATTTATTTTTTAAATAAGACTTAAAGCGGCTCTCTGGATTATTTTTCTCTGTATCAAAGTTTTCTAAATGTTTTAAATGATATTTCAGGTCTAAACTATGATCTATGGGTTGAGTTCCACAACATCTGTCATTCTGATGAAGACCCTCCTTCCTCCTAGAGACCCCTTTCCATTATTTCTTGCCGCCGACATTTTTCAGCCAATGAAATTCAAATTTCTGCATTCTCTCAACATGCACGCACATCGACCAAACCTGTACCAGTAGGGGGCGCTGTCGTACAGGACGCTCTGTGTGTTTCTCTGCCGTCTCAGCCGTTCACTGAGGACTCACAGCTCATTTCTACTAAAAACCTACCCATTCCCCAGATAAAGACGGGTTTATTTTTATTTTTAAACCTTTCACCTCACAGAATGGCAAGGCTTGACAGGATTATGCGTTTATTTTGGACAGAAAGTTCATCCAGGGCCGAGTCAAGTTCAGCTTCAGAGTCCAGCAGCAGCTCTCTGCTAACAGAGCTAATATCTGAAGCAGCAGGGACAGAGAGGGCTCATCAGACCCTCGTAGTGTTGTTGGAATAAGATTGTGAACTGTGAGTGATTAAACCCTACACATTGAGCTGTACAGTTCATGTCCGAAGTATATGCGCCGCGTGCACGCGCGCACACGCGACCGGACGCGCGTGTCAAGATGTTTTGAGGAGGAGCCTTTGGACGCTACATTCAAAAACTGCTCTCCTGATTAAATCCTCCCGAGTGCTGCTTTAATACTGCTCTCATAGCTGTAAAAAGCTAAAGGAAATTTTAATGTAAAAATATACAGGTTTTTACATTTACTGATAAATCCTCAACCC
>SSNR01000337.1:281823-292276 GCA_006937965.1 Callopanchax toddi
ATGTTCCAGGTATACGATTCCTTTACTCCTCCAGTCTGAGAAGTTGATCATATTGTTGTTTTGTAGGATGTCAGGATTGTTCCAGATGGGTGTACGCCTGCATGGAATCAGTGAAGACTCAGTCATTTTCAGATACTCCCACCATGCTGTCAGAGAAGAGCTGATGTTAGGGCTTTTAAAGCAAGCATTTCGTTTAATGTTTGAGCTAATAAATGGTAGATCTGAAATCTCTATATTGTTGCATATTGTCTGTTCTACGTCTAACCAGGACTCATCTAGTGGGTCCTGCTTAATCCATCTTGAGATGTATTGTAGCCTGTTGGCTAAGAAGTAATGATAAAAATTAGGTACATCTAGTCCTCCTCTATCTTTGGTTTTCTGTAGCGTTTTCAGGCTAATACGTGGAGGTTTATCCTTCCAAAGAAATTTAGAAATAGACGAGTCCAGAGATCTAAACCAGTCAGATGATGGTTTATTTGGAATCATTGAAAATAGGTAATTGATTCTTGGTAAAACCATCATTTTAATTGAAGCAACTCTCCCCATGAGCGATATGGGTAGAGACTTCCATCTGACCAGATCATCTTCCACTTTCTTTAAGAGTGGGATGTGGTTTAGTTTAGTTAAATCTGCCAGTCTAGGAGAGATATTAACACCTAAGTATGTAATATTCCCTGACTGCAACTGTGTATTAGGACAGTTGGTAAAGGAGCAATTAATTGGAAGAACTGTAGATTTTAACCAGTTTATTGAATAATCTGAAACTTTTGAAAAAGAGTTTATCAATTCAATGACCTGAGAGAGGGAGGATTGTGAATGCTGGAGAAACAGTAATACATCATCTGCATAAAGACTGATTTTATGTTCTATGTCTTTACATTTTATTCCTTTAATATCTTTACTTTGCCTGATTGCTGCTGCTAGCGGTTCAATAAAAACAGCAAACAGTGAGGGGGAGAGTGGACATCCCTGCCTGGTCCCCCTCTGAAGACAGAAGCTGGCTGATGTCCGGTCGTTTGTCCTGACACGAGCTGTTGGAGAACTGTATAAGATTTTTAACCAGTTTATAAAAGAATTTCCAAAACCAAATTTATGTAGGGTTGCAAATAAAAATTTCCAGTTTACTCTATCAAAAGTATTTTCTGCATTTTCTGTTCTTTATATGCATTGAAAAATGTGTTTGCACAACCTGCTCTTTCATTCACAGCGGCTAAACTGAGAAGAAGCATTGTGAGTTTAAAAAAATGGAAGTAAACTTAATGCACAAATCTCTGAAGAGATTTAAAAAAGAAACATAGAATATGGTGAGAGAGAGTGAGAGAGATGAAGGTAGGAGATAAAACACGCAAGAATGTTGCAAGGTGGCCAATGGGGAAATCTGGAGAGGTTTGAGGTCCTGACCGCTGATAGCCATCACATTCATGAAAAGACACACACAAGAATGCAGTCTGTGGAGTCTGAGGCCCAAAGCAACTGATATAAATCTTTCTCTTCACACATAAAGACAAAGACACACACAGAGTTAACTTAAAGGACTACAATTTTGACTCTGGTTGAGATAGACTATTAGATATTTAAAAATGATGGCTAGTTTAGAAAGATACATGAGAAAATAGAATAAATAAAATGAATGACTGAGAGGAGAGAGATAAAATGATTTCACCTGGTATAGAAAGAAAATTTGACCAAGGTGAAAAAAATGTAAATAATAACTGTGTGTATGGCATGGTGGGTTAGACAATAGCTATCATGTTATTTAGTCTAGATTTGGAAGGAAAACTAATTTTAATTTTGGTTAGAAGGATTTTTAAGGGGTTTATTTTTCAAATTTGTCAAAATGTTTATTACTTGATGAATATGATCCATTTTTATTAATATAACATTAAAGCTGCACTGAGAAATCTTTAAACAATCTAGGTATCGCTATCTATTTTACACAAACACGTCTCAGAGCTCTCACCCTTACCGTCGGTATAATCCTTATGCTGCGTCTCCTCCGGACATGGGACCACGCATTGCCACAGAAAAAACAGAGAGCTAAACATCAGCCGTTGAAACGTTCCCCCAGGTTTTTCCTCTTTCTACGTCCAAACGTTTTTAGTTTTCTGCTAGCTGAAAAGGTGTTTATCTTTTTGGGACTCTGGTATTTTTTCCTAAAATTGAAGCGCTAACAGCCGGCTGTTTCTGTCCTTCTCTCACTTCCTGGATGTTCTGCTGAAAAATGCTCGAGCACGAGAGACTGACAGACATATTGTCCAATAGTTGTTTTCGGTCCGAAACGTATTTGGCTGAGGTTTTTAGAGAACTGCGAGGGAACCACCTTAATGATTTCTTTCAGAGGGGTTTTTAATCTCCACAATATATTCATAGCTATACTATGTTAGAATGGTGTTAAGAGGCATAAAAAAAAATTAAGCTACAATGTTTACCAAATTCCTCCTAGTACCTTTAATCTTAAAAAAGAAAAAATATAAATTGTCTTCCTCCGTCTTACTTTCATATTAGTCCTTTTTAGATGTTTTTTTTTCACGAAACAAAGCATTCTCATACTTATCTTGTAATTGTCTTTATCCACTATGAGATTACTTGTTTTGTGAACTGACACAGTAAAAATAAACTGCATTGACATAAACTTCCCTAATCTGTGTATTTTATTGCTTTTTGTCCGTATTATCTTCTACTCCTCTTTTAATGTATCGTATCATATTTTCATATTTGGTAAATGATGTTATTATCTTGTTTTTGAGTTTGTAAATTTGTCACTGTACAGCACTTTGATCACATGTTTCTTATGTGCTATACAAATAAATGTAGATTTGGGTTCTCTGGGTTCAGGTCAAAGACCCAGACTTTCCTCTCTCTAGACCTGATCCCTGCCCAAACGCATCTTTGCGAACCGGTGCTTTCATGGTCCCAATGGCTCAGCCTGCAATCCGAAGCTGATTAACGTTACGTCCGGTCATAGTGCACTCTTAAGGAGCTCTCAAAGTAGCGTTCATTGGTTGCAGAGGCTTGTTGGCAGAAGCTGCCCTGCGAGCACGCACACATTGAGTATCTCCATGAAAAAAATATGTGAACCCCTCATTTCTCTCTCATAATCTCATAATGAACGTTAATATTATAATTGGTGTTCCATAGAGCATACAGAGCTGCACTGAACCTCATCACGCCCCCTCACCCGCCCCCTGCAGCTCTGACTATCTGAGCTGATTATCGGACAGAAACCACCTGTCGGACCTGTCAGAGGTGCATAGATGTCTGTACCCCCCAGGGGTGAGAGAGTAATGACCGGGAGGGGGCAGCAAAAGCAGAGGCAGGTTAACCCCCCCACCCCCCAATCCCCCCAAACAAATCGCACCCTGGGAAGGAGACATGTCTGATCGACCGGTGTGAGCCCAACTCATCGCTGCTGTCCAGATGAAATTTAGCAGTAAAATATAAAAATCTTCTTTAAAAACAACAAAAGTCTGAGGAAATTAAAATGATGATCTTAGCCAAGAAAAATAAGAAAGCCAAAAAATCTGGTTCTTGGTCTTCAAGTCATTATTTTAAGCTCACTGAACCTCTGTTCTCTGTATTCCTGCTGTTTTCTTATCCCCATATCATACAAGTCAGACATGCAGGTGACCCACAGCCAAGGTTCTCCCCTGTCAACTCCACCAAAAAAAAAAAAAAATTACACACACACACACACCTTCACACACACACACACCTACACACACACACACACACACACACACACTGACAAAAGACACTTCAGAAGAGGGTAATTGCTTCCAAAGAGAGGGGAAAGGAAGGCAGAGAACAAGTGTCACTTTGCATTAAGCCCCACCTGCTGACATTGCCAGGGTGATG
The DNA here is from genome assembly GCA_006937965.1 of Callopanchax toddi. Taxonomy (NCBI): domain Eukaryota; kingdom Metazoa; phylum Chordata; class Actinopteri; order Cyprinodontiformes; family Nothobranchiidae; genus Callopanchax; species Callopanchax toddi. Next base: position 285,679 of record SSNR01000337.1, read on the forward strand.
ACACCGCTGCTCGCTGTGTGTGTGTGTGTGTGTGTGTGTGTGTGTGTGTGTGTGTGTGTGTGTGTGTGTGTGTGTCTGATCACTGATCAGGGGACTGAGTGTCAAAAACAATCTACCCACTGATAGGCATAAAACGACAGCAAAGGAGGAGAGAACAGAAGAGCATATGGTTATTGACAGATGCAAAAAGCACTGAAAGACATGAAGAGGAATAAAAACATGAAAAGAAAAGGACACAAAGAGTTTTATAGACCAAAGAATGAGGGAACAGTAGAAAAGATAATTGGGCTCCAGTTTTTGATCAATGGTTAAAAAAATAATAATAATAAATTCTAACAAATTGAAGGAATAAAACATCATGTGGAGGTGGGAGTGAGTGAGATGTGAGAGTAACAATGCTGGAATAAACTGAATAAAGACCATAAAATCACATAAATGTGTAGTACCAGACACAGCAGGGCAGATTCATGGTTTTTGTTCACACCATGACCAATCACAGTTGATGGCAAATGTGAGAACCACTAGGTGGTAGTCATAAGGTTTAGGCTAATCTGTGTTAGGTTCATTTGTGTTTAGCAGGATAACTTCTGTAAGTCTGTGGTTGAGTGGACAGCCAGGGCCAAAAGCTTTGTGAATGTCAATAACTGTAACAAGTTCTCTGATTCACTGTTTTTAATAATGTATTTATTTGAGAAAAGTTTAAAAGGTTAGACCACAGCTGTAGTGCTGTTTGCAGTTATTTTTTAGGCAGCAGCAACAAGGTCACAGACACAGGAAAGAGGATATAAAAGATGGAATTTGTCGTACATTTTCCCATCTCTTAGTAAAACATTGTAGAGAATGTAAAGAACTCACTAATGCCAAAGAGAGTAAGTGAAATTTGAGCTTTAAACTGCTTCAGAATAACAAACCAAACACACCCATTGTTGGAGCTATTTGCACCTTTTAACATGTGATTGCACAACAAGCAACAGCAAGGACAGAAGTGAAGAAGAGAAAGAATAGCATGTTCCTCAGAGTAATGTGCAGGGCTTAATGGATGAAGAACAAAAGTCACGTCCAATGTAAAAACACTGCCTGAGGCTCACTGAACAGCTTTCATAAACAAGGTCTAATGTTCCTGGATCAGTGTTGTCTACATTAGTCACTCATTCATCCTCCCAAAGATGAATCACGCTCATTTACTACTGTTCACTTATTCAACAGGCAAAATAAACAGGTCCTTGATAGAATAAAATTAGAGATAGAATAAATATTGACAGGTTCAAATGAACAAAAAAGCAGTAAACTGGTTAACTTTGCTCAAAATCTGAGTGTGCTGCTATTTTTTTAACACTAGAACGTCATTTTGACTGTTTTGCAATTTGCATGTTTAATAACTTTATCAAATAAATACATAAAGCCTTGCTGGTCTCTGACTTTCCCTAAAACTGTGTACATTTTCATGAAAAATTATTTCATATTCAGTTTGCAAAATACAAACGAAATATGTTCATTTCTACCTATTTCGACCACAGGCGGTCATTTTGACCACAGGGGTTTTTGCGCTGGTTCATCCGATTTCCGTGGCCAGGACAAAAATAGAACGCTATAGTGGGAAACTGGAACTCTTTTTCTGAGAGAATCTCCAGCAGTTTTTGATATGGCTAATCCTTTCCTGTAGTTTTCTTCACGTTTTTCTTCTATATCCAAAAATATAAACAGAGAAAGAAGATGACACCGAGGTATAAGCCGGAGTCTGTGCAGGATTATAACAACACAAACTACGGCGTGGATATTCTGGATCAGATGGCCAGGAAATATTCAGTGAAAGGTGGCACATTGCAGTGTTCTATATCATACTCGACCTTGACCTTGGCAGGAATAAATGCCCACGTTCTCTTCAAGAAGTGCACTGGCACCCACAGCCCACGACGCAAGTTCCTGCAGCAGCTGGGAGAGGAACTTCGGGCTGAGTTTATGGAGGGGAAACGGTCATCAAGGCAGGTGGAACAAGGAAATCAAAGCCATTAGAACACAAAAGTTCAACAGGCTCAAAAAAGGAGGCAGTGCCAGATGCAGAGGAGCTGCAATCAAAATAAAACATCCAACACCTGCAGCAGGCGATGGGAGGTGATCTGTGGCCTGTGAGGTGTAAATACTGTAGTTTTAGTAGTCCTACTGTAAATAATTAGAATAATATAAATGTTCTTGCTTTCTTTACTCTGTTACTGAATTTTGACTTTCAGCGTGTGCTCTGTTACATCATTTCATAACTGTTGATTGGCAATATGAAAATTGATTTTGTTTCTGTGATAAAAGAAGTTCAAATTGTTGTTGATATATTGTAATGTATTATTTTTTTGAATGAACTGATTGACACAATAAGGTCTAGAATATACTGTGTTATAATTGTTTGTTTGATGATGATGTTTGATACAAATAAGAGCTTATTCCATGAATAAACCTCAACTGTAAGGTAAAAAATGGCCTTTTTGGTGTTATTTTGGTTGGAAAAACACTGTTTAGCTTATTAAAATAAGTTTAACCTTTGTTTTAATTTTACAAAGTGAATTAATTGATTTTTAAATACAGCGGTCAAAATGACCCCTTGTGGCCGTTCTAGTAGTTACAGTATGGTGGCCTTTCTAGTAGGAGGCTTTTATTTTGATAGTGATGCCTGTTTGTTCCCTGTTCAGTTCAGGTAATTGGAGCTGAGAAAGATATGCAGGCAAAAAAGAGAGAAAGATGGTTATGTGCAAGATTTTTAACAAAACATTGATGTTGTCTTTTTTTGTGTATATATATTTTGTTAGAGGTAAACTGAAGGTAAAGGATGCTCAAAACAATATAAAATAACTAAAATGTACAACAGAGGTTAGCAATGCAGGTTTAAAAACGTGGGTAAATTGGGAAGATGTGGGGGGATGAAAAATAAAGGCGGTGGTTGATGGAGAATTTAATGGAAGAGAGATTCATTCACTGTTTGCTGGCTGCAGGCCAGAGAGAAGGAAACGAAGAGAGTTGTCTGTTTGAAGGTTACGGGAGGACAAGTGTAGAGGAAAAAGCAAGGGAGGAAGTGATAGAGATCAGAAGAGGTTGGAGAGAGAGAGAAGGAAGAAGGGAGATGCAGAGAGAGAAGGACCCATTGCAGTGTGCAAAAGAAAAGGAGGATGAATAATAAAGACATGAAGCGAGAGACAGTCTCAAGTAATTTTGTGCTTCCAAGGTGGCAGCAGCTATTATACCATTAACACCTCACACTGTGTGGGTGTCTGTGTCTGTGTGTGTGCACACTCCTGCCAACTCTTTAACGAGAGACTGCTGCTAATTCCAGAGCTAATACTGAACTGTTCCACACCACTGAATCTGGGGAGGAGGGAAGGGAGTGGAGGGGAGGGATGGGAAGATGTATGAATATAGTAAATGAGAGTAGGAAAGGACATGGGTGACAAGAGGAAGCAGAAAAAGTATTAAAAGAGAATAGGACAGCATAGAGCAGGGAAAGGGTAGAAAAGGAAAAGAATCAAGGAGAAGATAAGAGATGAAGATTAAAAAAATGAAATGGAAAGAATAAAGCAGGAGATGACGTCTCTGTAAATACACATGACATAAAAACATACTCATACCAGGAATGACTACAAATACATTCAGCTGACAGATCAGTTGCTTGGTAGAGCACTGTTTAGTGAAAAACGCACTTTATTTAAAGAGATATTTTAGTAATTTTACAAACTTTTGTTCTATTGGTTATTTATCTACAGCAAGGACCATACCCTTTGGTAGCTTCTCTCAAAAGACCGAAGTCTCTAGAAACCAGAAGTAGTCTAAGAGCAATGGTCAGATCTCGGAACATAGATGAACCAGTAAATGTCAGGTCCTCACTCTCTCCTCCACCGTTCACCTCCAGCTGCACTTCATCACCGTCATCACCAGCTGCAGCTCATCACCAGCTGCAGCACATCACCAGCTGCAGCACATCACCTCATCACCGGAGGAGTTCAAAAGGATTGGAGCAACACTCAGACGGCGCCGCTTCGTTCCACTTCCTAGTGGTAACTCAGGTACCTTATGCTCCAACAAATTATCTATAGTGTCTCATCCTCTGTTCCTGCCTCTTCAGTTCACCTCCACGGCTGTCGTCCTTGCTCCCCGAACTCCTCCCTTGGACTCACACTCAACACATCAGCTCTCTTGGAACCATTTGATCCTCCTCTCAGTCTCCCTCCAACCAACCTTCATCCAGTGCTCTCCCATGCTCTTCGCCTCACGGACACAGTAAGCCTTCCCACTCTCTACAACTGCAAGATCATTTTTACCTTACCCTCCGCTCACCAACCTCTCCTCTCTCTTAAGATCCTGACTCCGGAAACCCAGCAGAACCAGCACATTTCTCTAATAAACATCTGTTTTTACTTACCTTACTGTGTCCCTCAGTTGTGTGGCTCCAGGGTCTGGTTAAAACATGACAGTAAATTGCTTTTTGACTCAGCTCCCTCTTCACCATAAATAAAGGATTTGAATTGATCTCTATTCATTCTATTTATTTTGCTTATCCAAGGCCAGGTCATGGAGGTAATAGGTCCAGGAGGTAAGCCCAGACATCGCTCTCCCCAGCTCCCTCTGGAGGATCCCAAGGCCAGAGAAGGTACATAATCCCTTCACCAAGACGACAGTGCTTCTCACCTTTTCTCTAAGGCTGAGTCAGATGAGGCTCATTTCCTCCTTTTGTTCTGAATCTGGGATCTCGTTCTGTTGGTCATAGGTGAGGGTTTGAACATAGACAAACCACTAAACAAAGAGTTTGGTATTCCGACTCAACTCCCTCTTCACTATGACAGACTGCAGCAACCTCATTATGGAAGACAAAGCCCCAATCCATCAGTCCATTCTACCATAACTCAAGAACAAGACCCCAAGGTACTTGAACTCTTCTGCTTGAGGCAGAAACTCATACTCATTGGGGCGGCATTAGCTCAGTTGGGAGAGTGGCCGGTCTGGTAACCGGAGGGTCACCGGTTCGATCCCCAGCTCTGGCTGGGTTAGATTGTCGTTGTGTCCTTGGGCAAGACACTTCACCCAACTTGCCTGTGTGAATGTGAGTGTGACTGTGTGTGAATGTTGGTGGTGGTCAGAAGGGCCGATGGCGCAGAATGGCAGCCTCGCTTCTGTCAGTCTGCCCCAGGGCAGCTGTGGCTACAGACGTCTGTCGTAGTTTACCACCACCGGTGAGAATGACTGTGTGAATGAATAATGCAACTCTGTAAAGCGTCTTTGAGTGACCTGAAAAGCGCTATATAAAACTGATGCATTATTATTATTAATATATTATTATTCTCAATCCAGAGGAAGCATTCCACCTTTTACCAAACAAGAACCATGCCTCGGATTAGTAGGAGGAGCTGGCTCTCATCCCAACTGATTCACACTCAGCTGCCAACAACACCAGTGCATGCTGAAGGCTTGAAGACACCAACAGAACTATGTCACCTGCAAAACGCATAGATCAGATCCTGAGGTTCCCAAACACAGACCGTCCTGTACACAACTACACCTTGAGACCCTGTGTCTATACCCGGTCATGCTCCCTGTCTGGCGGCGTCAGAGCACCGCACAGCAGCGCTACAACAGAATTCACCCAAATCTCAAATGAGCTCAAACCCAGCCCGATGTCATCAGAGCCAGTCTGTCAGAACCAGAGGGTTTTTTAAAAAAGCTTTATAATATGACAGTTTTTCCCCCTCTCTCTCTAATGAACCGACTCTTCCAGAAACATTAATTAAATTAGGCTGATGGTCGGGACGGGCTGCGTCGGACACACGGAAACAATTTACAATGAGTATCCACGCCTGATGCTCACACCTCATAGAAAATATTAGTAGGGGTGTGACTTTAACACGTTTTAAAAATTAACACAATTAATCGTATTGCATTTGAAGCAAAGGAGAACCCAATTCAGTCAATTCAGTGTCTTTATAAAATTTTCTGTAGAATATCCACATGATGGAAATCATTTATTATTATTAGTTTAAAACAATACCCGTCGGAAAATGTACTAAAAATGAATAAATAAATTAATAAAGTACTGTACTTTCAGGTCTGTTCAATTTTATCCAGGGGTATTAATTTGTTTTTCTACTGTTTTGAACTGAAATGCATTTTAAATGAGTTTATAATATTCAAGTTCAGGTCTATTAATTGATTAAAATATTGTTGAAAATGACTAGCCTGTGGTTTTAGGTCTCAGTTTCTATCATTATGTTGGTGTGTGACATCAGGGGCGGTCCTTGTGGCCCTCTAAAAAGTGGCTCTTTGCGGTAACGCAGTAGTAAAATGTGGCTCTTTGCGGTAATGCAGTAGTAAAATGTGGCTCTTTGCGGTAACGCAGTAGTAAAATGTGGCTCTTTGCGGTAATGTAGTAGTAAAATGTGGCTCTTTGCGGTAACGCAGTAGTAAAATGTGGCCCTTTGTGGTACCGCAGTAGTAAAATGTGGCTCTTTGCGGTAACGCAGTAGTAAAATGTGGCCCTTTGTGGTACCGCAGTAGTAAAATGTGGCTCTTTGCGGTAACGCAGTAGTAAAATGTGGCTCTTTGCGGTAACGCAGTAGTAAAATGTGGC